>JALPQI010000886.1:0-187160 GCA_025490895.1 Thaumatotibia leucotreta | reverse complement strand
GTATATTTTCATATAACAAACTGTGTTTTATTTTGTGATAATCCTTAGTCGTAGAAAAAGTAATGTATGCAACGTTGTTTAACCGAGTCAAAAAATACTCGTGGCGTCTTTATTAACAATTTTCGGCTTCGCCTCAAATTGTTACTTACGCCACTCGCCTTTTTTGACCTCTCTTAAACAACTGTTGCATAAAATACTATAACATGTGTGAAATACACACTATACAAGCTTGGAGTGAAATTATACGATTATCGATGATTATGTCACCATGTCAATAATAAAACCGAATACAATAATAAAACTGAAATCAGCCCAGTCAATTACATATATATTTATGAAATTGATTTGTTGAAAAAAGATACGTTAGATATGTAAGATATTAGAATAATATTTCTTAATATAGTATTTCGAACGCTGAGTAATATAATAAATAACCTACAAGTTTTATATCTTAGGCATTGCAAGAAAAGTTTATATTCCTAGTAATCAAATCAGAATCCGTAGTAGTTATACCTCAGCAATTTAAACCACACCCTGATTGTGTTAGACACAAATCATAAATAATTGGGGCTGTTTCAATAATCTGGTTGCCATATAAAGTCCGGCAGGTCATTTGAAAATACCGTGATTCAACGTGTTTAGTTCCTAAATGGAGCCTCGACGCGGAGACGCCTTGACAGTGAGATCAGAGCGAATTTGAAAATATTCGAATTTATTCTATTAATGACATATTAACTGCAAATATAATCATAAAACAAAGACATACATTGTTGATTAGGAATGTAAGTTACTAAACTTTGTTGTTTTTTTTATTTAATACTTATTTTATTCAAGCTCTCTAGATTACATTCATTTTACATATCTACTTGCCGTGTTCGGTACATTTTCACATATCTTCACATTATTTTGACATATTATGAAGCTACATAGTAATTCTTGGTAGACTTTCTCTCTGTTCAGAGTCTAGTCTAACTATATAAAATATAGAGTATGAGTCATCCTTTTTGCATACAGCATTCGAAAGATTCCTATGTTTATCTGGTTCGTCATTATCTTTTGTCTCCAAGGGACCCTAAATTCTGTAAAAAGACAGAAAACGTACTTGTCGCTTCCACTTGAGTAAGACCGTGTCGCGTTACGCGTCCGCGACATATTGTAGACGACACGATAAAAAACCAAACTCGACGGCGCGTAAAGAGCTCGACTGGGGAGCCCTCATAGGCTCACTTTATACCTAGCTTACTTGGTACGAGTATAACTTGATCCAGAATAAAAACTGTTCATTAATTATGCCTTCGCAGTTTAATTAAATTTACATTCATTAAAACATATAGGTAATTAATGAATTCGTAATACATCAATTTGAGATAAGTACAGTATTTGTATTGCACAAATTACAAATAAATGTTCTATTTTTTAAACTGTGAGGTATAACATTCTAAAAAAATAGAGGTGATGTTTTTAATATTTTTTTCACCACACTGCTCGTAAACACGCTGTTTGTCCTTCAATTTCAGAGCGCAAAACTGTGTTTTAATCTCTAGAGGTTAAAGTTTTTTTTTTTAATCTTCTGGATAGACTAATAGTTATTTATTATACAAGGGGGCAAAGTTGTTGTTTAACTGTCGTGCCAATATTGAGACCTGAGCTAGCGAAAGATTCCAAAATTGAGCCACGAGCGTAGCGAGTGGTTCAAAAACTGGAATCTTGAGCATTGCGAAGGTCTCAAGGCACGAGAGTTGAACAAACTTTGCCGCCAAGTGTAATACAACTTTTTTCCCCTCACTATCGCGAGGAAATATGATTACAAATCTCATCCAAATGTAAATTAACTTAAAGAAACTATTTGAAACTCAATGTCGAAACGTATCGTAGAATAGAGTTACTTATGGAAATTAAATATTGCCAATGGCTTACAAAGTCACATGAGAAACGACCAATTTAACATGTGAGCTCCGATTGCGCATGTTTACTACGGTCATACAGATCCACTTATACTAGGCAGTAGGGGGCTATAGGAATTAGAGAAATGTCAAATTACTTTATTCACAAGTGTATAAAAAGCGTTTTTACCCGCTCGTATTAAAGGATAAACGAGCGCTTTACGAGCTAGTGAGGGGAAAAGCAATAACTTATACGGCCTGAGAGTGCAATAAGCTTTTTGACGTTTGAACTAGACAGTACGTTCGAAAACTCAATAGTTTCAAACAGATTCATACACATGAACCTTTCATAATATTATATTCAATATGCTAAAATACAAATTAAATACCACATTTTGTTGTAAAAGGCTTTTAATTAAAAGTTCTAAAAATACGACAAATAAAAACAATAGGAAAATGAAAGTGTTTTCACTATGCAAATTTCAGAACGCATCCGAATATTTTTTCTTTTAAAATTACAAGCCACGCCAAGATAAGTATTTGAGGTTATTGTTTTATTATTTGTAGTTTTGTTTATTTTTTTGGAAGTTGAGGACTTGCAAATAAATACCTTCTAATTTGTTATGTTTGAGTTTTATTTCGCATGTTTCCTCGCTTTAGTGTGGTGAAAAATGTTGTGTTTCACTCTCGTGCCTTAAAACCCTCGCATCGCTCAAGATTCCATTTTATGAACCACTCGCTGCGCTCGTGGTTCAAATTCTGGAATCTTTCGCTTGCTCGGGTTTCAATATTTTCACGAGAGTTAAACAATCACTTTGCTCCCTAGTAAAACAAATAACTATTTTTCAATGATTATTGGTTTGACCAAAGTATCTTGTATAGTTTTTGAGGTAGGATATTAATACTAATTATAATTTTATTAGACTACGGTTTATTTCTCATCTTCGTATAATTGTTTATTGTTTAAAACATTTTGAGAATCTTGGATTCTAATAGTACCTACGTAATTGATCGAGGAATTTGACGCAGTACCTACGACACATGTGAACATATTTGAGTACAAGTGCCTAGTTACTCATAGTGTAAGTAATATTCGATTCCTTCAAGTAATATGCATGAAAATTATATATTACTGCCCGTTTTAGCTAATCTACGCTAGAGAAAAAGCTGTCGATACGGTTAAGGATGGAAATGTTAAATAGATTCGTAATAATAATAATTACTCCTTAGAAATCTTCGCATGTTTGTGTTCCGTGGAATTAGTCATGCAAAACCAAAACTGATTCCGTGGTATGAATAACCTCCGGTAGAATAAAACTCGTTAAACAAGTACTTTACTGTCTTTAATACGGTCAATAAAGAATAAATACACTCTTTGTTCCAAACACACCGTTATTGTACAGTTTCGATATTCGGTCAAAGTGCAGGCTATCTAGAAACATATCACGTCCGACCCCATATTCAGCGGTAACGAGCACCTTCCGGGAATCGAATCTTGGACCGTTATTTATGCGGTATTGTATATTTGGGCAACGTTTTAATGACTGGCTATGACCGGTGGTTTTGATTTCTATCATGATTTAGTGCCAATTTTCGTGATGTTACGTTAGAGGCTAGACGATATTTCGACTTCAACCAATTTCTTCAAGATCCCATCATCAGACTCCGACTTGGTGACAACGGGACTAACCAGGAGTTATACACGTTCGATAAAAAAAATGAAAATCGGTTCTCTATTCTCAGAGATATCTATCTATCCATCTGCTCTTTTTTTGAAGCCAGTAAAAACGTATAAAACGTTCGTAGATTTCCAATAAAATATTATGGAAAAACTAAGTGCAATAATTATAGTGAGCACTGAGCGTTCGTAAACTTTGAAGCATAATATATATGTAGCAAAGAACCGAGGAGAAGTTTCATAAGTTGCGAAACTTCTATAGAGAATATTCTCAGCAATTTAAATTTTACAAGCATTCTAATCATACCAAAACCATTGTATATATTTTATGCCTTGTTTACGCAATTGTGAAATACAATATTCTTCATAACACTTTTTCATAAGTTCTCATGGAAATATCCTCAATGAGAACTTACACTTTAATACTTGTGAAAATTCTCGGTAATTTCCAAGTATATTCCCGCAATTTTGAGAATGTTCTGCGTCTTGTACATTACTAAGCATATGCTACACCTAATTATAAAATATGAAATAGGCACCTATATAAAATTATACCTTCTTATTGTATTATTATAGGTAATAACTACGTACTTACGAGTAGTAACACCAATCATACCCGGCATACTCTCGGAAGTCCTACTGCCTAGTAAACACAACTTCGTGTTATAAGATCACATGGCAAGCTTAGCGACGTCGCTAACTCTTGTCCGACTCACGGGTAACGGTATAGACATTCAGTTTCTAGATTTGTTTGACCCGTGACCCAAAGTAGCCCAGAGGGCTGGAATGAACGCAGGTCGGGTCAGTGCTAACTATTAGCCCTCGGGCACTAACGGACTGCGAAATGGTGTGATTCAACCGTTGACGTTGATGGCTACTTCGGGTTATGACTGTCTATGGAAGAAATAGCCTACTTTTGTTTGTTTATAGTTACTTCGAACATTATTTACTGGACCTATATCATGTAAACAAACCGGGTCGTAAAGTAAACGTAGTGCTCGTGGCTGGTCTAATACATGGGGCCTTCTATCGTATTTCACATCATTAAAGGAATATGAGAATGAAATATGTATTTAGGTAAAAAATTTAAGAAAATCCTGTTGTATGTGGATGTAATCTATCCATGTAGGCATTTTGAACATGAATTGTCTATTGTCTATTTAAATAGATCATTACTACATACAACAAGTGTCTTACTTAAGTTTTTATCTATATAATATTCTACTTACAGAATATTATCATTTAAAATTTAAGTAGAATATTAGTAGGTACTTGGAATATAAATGTATAAATTTCCGTTCACTTATATCTAAAATCGACTGACATATCAGTTGGTGATTTACTAAGTATTTTTAAAATTATAGGTACCTAAATTGTTTAAATGAAATAATAAATATGGCAATAGAAAACCTTACATGCCGTTGCCTATAAGTAACCTTACAGGCCGTGGCCACAATAAGTGCATTCCCGTTGGAACACCTTTAAAATGAAACCGATTCGCTCATTTCAATACTTCTAATTTGCACTATAGCATCAGCTTCACATAATTCACATACTAAATAACAATATACCTAACCCAGCCGCAGAAGCGTGTAAATACACACTGTAGTTTATGGGCCCTGTCGGGATCCAAACTTGCGTACCGTCGTAAACTAGCCTTCTGATGCGTGTATCGTTTTACAGCCAACCTGTCAAATAAGAACTTGTTTCAGGTGTATTTAATTGTAGAGGTAGAATATTGTTGGTTAACCATTTTATGAACACAAAATGTGTGTGTATTTATGAAATTAGGCTTATAAGAAACATAATAACTATTTAATTATTTAGCCCTATACAGGGTGGAAAGGGACGACGTTCCTTCCCGCTGCCGACCGACTCTACCAACCATTACGATGAACTTTCAGTAAGGGACCAACATCGAAAGCGTACATGGAAAATTGACTTTTCCATACTATTGAACTCTAACTAATCACTCACTTTGTATGAGGGGTTAATTTTTTTTTTAATATTTCGATGTTGGTCCCATACTGAAAGTTCATCGTAATGGTTGGTAGACTCGGTAGCGGGAAGGAACGTCGTCCCTTTCCACCCTATACAAGCCTCGGAACCGGTTTTTTTCGAAAACCTCGAAATAGCCCAATATTTAAAATGTTTTATGTTCTTTATGTAGTACTCAAAATGTTATGAAATTACAAACGTCGTATTTTTAAATTACTCCATTAACAAAGAATTGATATACCGAAGAACAAAAAAGAACGAAATTCGAATCGTTCTTTTGTATGGAGTAAAAACCGGTATCCGAGCCCTGCCTGTATATACCTACATTTAAAGTCGTGTTCCAAGCTCATAATAATTGTGTAACTTTAGTGTTAAGCCTTTTACAAATAAATATTATATTCTTTGTATGTAGGTACATACAATACACAGAGACATACTTATACTTATGTAGATAATACTTATACCAAAATGATGGCTTGTGTTACGGGTAAAATCAAACAATCATAATTGTTTACAACTTTTTGACTATACCGGAGTAATAAATTCGAACACTGCTAGACAAAAATGCTGATTGCCTGTGCCTGCGCTAAATCAGGTATGATGACACGTAGTAACGGCAGTACGAATAATTTGTCCCCACCTCAACTATTTCCATAGGCGTCGTAAGAGTTTACAATGGGATTAAGTATCACTGATCACTCATTAAGGTATATGTAGAATAGATGGGCAGCAGCATTGCGATCGCCAATCCTTTTCCCAGCGTGGCGCTTATGGGCATAAAACTTGCCCTCTAATGAGACTTCACGCATAGTTAATATGAGAAGCCTCCGTCCAGCAGTGGTCTGAGATGGGCTGGCGATGTTGGTGTGTGTAGGGAGTAGGTTATGAAATATACAGGGTGGTCCAAACCTTGACGTCAAAAAATTTTTTTTAGCTTCCCTACGTCATAGGCTATCAGAATATACCCCATGTATGTTAGCCGATTTTTTGTAGTTTTCGAGTTATGAATTTTTGAAAAAAATTTTTTTGAGAAATTCTGGAATGAAGAAATTTATTGATAAAAAAAACTATTGGGTTTTTTTAATGTTTTCTGTTTGTAAACGTATTACTACAAATAAAGCATTTACTGACAAAAAAAATTGCGTCCTCACTTTGATACAAGTAGGATAAAAAATACGAAATTCAAAATTTTACGTTAAAAATGCATCAAAATAGGATTAATGTACGTAAATAAAAAAAATAAAACATATCCCAAGGATTTTTGGTAATGTAAAGATTGCCCTAGACCTTAAACCTTCGTAAAAGCAAAAAAAAAGTGATACCTACTTAATAATGAGGATTTTTCGGAGTAGTCGGTCAAATAAAATTAAAAAAGCTTAAAATTTTAAAGTAGTAAAAAATGACTTGAATAACTACACAAATTGAGTTTTCGTGGTATTTCTGTCTTTGTTTATTGATAAGAACAACAAAACAGACGAAATTTCACTTTGTTTTGAAATTAAAAATTTAGAAGTTTTTTTTTAAGTTTATTTGACCGACTACTCCGAAAAATCCTCATAATTAAGTATCACTTTTTTTTGCTTTTACGAAGGTTTAAGGTCTAGGGCAGCCTTTACAGTACCAAAAATCCTTGGGATATGTTTTATTTTTTTTTATTTACGTAAATTAATGTTATTTTGATGCGTTTTTAGCGTAAAATTTTGAATTTGGTATTTTTTATCCTACTTGTATCAAAGTGAGGACGCTAATTTTTTTGTCAGTAAATGCTTTATTTGTAGTAATACGTTTACAAAAAGAAAATATTAAAAATACCCAATAGTTTTTTTTTATCAATAAATTTCTTCATTCCAGAATTTCTCAATAAAATTTTTTCAAAAATTCATAACTCGAAAACTACAAAAAATCGGCTAACATACATGGGGTATATTATGATAACTCATGACGTGAGGAATCTAAAAAAAATTTTTGACGTCAAGATTTGGACCACCCTGTATAAGTAATCATATGGAGAAATACCTTAATACATAGAAAACAACCGTGACTAAGGAATAAATATTTATAATAAACGCACAAAGAGATGCCCTGCCCGGGATTCGAACCGGTTACATTAAGTTTTGTAGGCAGTGTGATTACCAAATGGTTTCGGAGGCCGTGAATTTATTTGTCTTGTATTATTAGTTAAGCTTGTTTACGTACGTTTACACTCGGTTGTCTTATAATATAAGTTATAACGGTTGAAACGGTCGGTAGCCCATACATGTGGGAAGGCACGTACTTGAGACCGCTTGGCTTGATGATTCATTGACAGGTGTCCTTTAACTGTAATAAACAAAGTGCATGATAACACTTTTATTTATGACAGCTAGAGACATTTAACCGACTTCAAAACAGGGGAACTTCTCATTTCGACTGATTTTATTTTCGAGAATCAGGAACCGAGTTTTACTTATTTTTTACCGAACGGCTATAACCAAGGGTATCAAGACAAACCACATTGGTTTAATGATACTTTTAAGGAAATTGTATTTTTTTTTAATCATGTTCATAAGAAAAGTTGGCCCTGTCGGCACCAAGTCGGATTCTGATGATGATAAGTTGGAGAAATCGGTTGAAGTCGGTTTGGAAGAGGTAAAAACTAATGAGAGGACTTTTAATAACTAGAGTTAAGCAGCTTATCGACCATGATGCATACAATGTTCTTCATCACAATTACGAGTAAAGAAATAAGCTTTAAGGCAAAATTATATTAAATAACGCACTATCATTTCTGGGGAATTGTACTTGTATCGAATAACTCCCGCGATGTATACTATAAGCAATGGCGTCCTTATAGGTAGTGTGATGAAAGTACACTTACTACTTACACGTTGCTAACCTTATTAAAAAGTACATATATTATATACCTAACACTCATAACACACTCGTAACATAAACACATCGTCTACTTAACTTTCTATTATTTTAATAAAATTAAATTATTGAGAATAATCTTACTGCTAACTATGCCACGTCTCGCCTAAAAAAGGAAATACAATAAAAAGGTATGCTTTTCTTCGAAACCTTCACAACATTATGACTAGACTTAACAGAACATGTTAAGACCCAGGTTTATTATTACAAGGAAAACCTAGTCTTTGTATAAAACACACAATTGTTAATTAGCCTTACTTTAATCGGCTTCTTTAATTCAAATCATAGCATTAGTCGAATTATGGGATTTTAGAAAGGGGTTAATACGTAAAAATAAATAGTAGGAAAAAATAATCGAATGAAATACTTAATCTTACCAGTTTTCTAATTATTATTTCACCCATGACTGTATCTTTTTAACTATTGTTATTCCTAATTTTAATTATTTAATATTTACAACATAAATTGTTACATTAAAATTTTGATGATAATTATCAAAAAACTTTAAAGCGAAATTCCGGGGAAAACCCGAACAATTTTCATGTTAGGAAACATCTCATTGATTTAAAGCTTTTACTGCCATTATTGCGTACAAAGTAAAGTCCGGGAAAAAGAGTATTAACCTGGGTTTTTTGAGTCTTTGTTCTGGTATTGTGAATTTCGAGCTGGCTGCCCTATCCTATATGGAGTTACCTACATGGTCTGTAGGTAAAAGTATCAATACTTCGCTGGCCAGTACTTAATGGCTTTTTTACAGCCCTCATAAAACTCTCTTTGTCTTCGGCCGTTAAATGTCAATTTCCAGGTAACATTAATGTTGGTGGATGGTCTAATAAAGGCTCCATACATTTGACGAAGAATTCAATGTCCAATACGTATTTTTATTTTTATAGAAAGTCGTTTAACAGAGTACTCTATTTAAACTGAAATGTTACAAACGGATCGTGAGATTGCCTCTGTGTGGTAGTCGTTTTATGTGACAACGGATACAATTTGCAAACATGTGTAATGAACATTTGTTAGAGAATATCAGTAAATTAATTATTATTTTTAGTTAATTCAAACCGTCAATTATTCATAATCATACATAATTATTATGTTGCGGATGTATTGCTCCTATTTACAGGTCAAAGCCGGTAGCATAGTGCAATAAGTATATTCTTTGCAGTTTAGAATAGTAGTGTTTATAAAAATCTGTTTTTGGAAGCAGTTTGGACAAGCCCAACTTACGAAGCTGTTACCGTAGTTAATTGAACATTTTGGACATTTTGGTATCATAAACGAGACAATGTCAAATATATATTGTGCAAGGGTCTCCCTCGAGATCCCTAACATCGTTTGTCCTAAAATCACTTGCCCGAACTGTTTTGCACTAATGGGCATTAGCCCTATCGATCAGTTGCAATAACACTCATTTACCATAATGTAATGATTGTCCTAAAACTCACTTGCCCAAATAATTTTTTACCATAACTGTTAAAAACCCTAATGTTATTTTCCATATTCTTCGAAATCCCTAATAACGTTTCACCTCATGTCATTTAGCCTAAATGTTGTTGTCCTAAGAGACAGAAGCCCTAGCGATTAATAGCCATACCTAACGATATTTAATCATAATGTCGGTAATGGTTACACAATTTTTTTTTTAATTTTAGAGAGATATTGGCTCCTAAATAAAATTTGGGGGTGCCTGTCGTGTCGCATAACGTCGATGGTCCTAAAATTTTTTGGCCGAGAATGTATGGCATAATGTTACATGGCATACTACTTGTTTAGCCTACTTAATTTTGCGCATACACGTTTAAAATACCTACACCATATTTATTCTAATATTGATTACTCGAATGTTGAATGACCTAAAGCATAATAATCCTAATGTTCATTGTAATAAATATTGTTTTCCCTACTACTCGAACTGTCAATTTTCACTGCGCCTACTTTTATCATGTCCGAAATTTCATTCAAAAAGGCATTTTAATAACAACATGCAAAACATTTGAACAACAGGGTGAATGGTTAAAAAAAATGTTCAAGTAATAAACCAGGGTAAAACCGACGTGGATTGGTTAGGTTTCGAAACTAGGGCGGAGTGAATGGCGTAGTCTTTAAATACTTAAGTATTTTTAATCAATTGTTTTCACATCCTCATACTTACAAAGCCAAAAAAAGGGGGGACGGGGGGCGAAGCCCCCCACCAGGGGGGCTCGGGGGGCGAAGCCCCCCGCATTAAAAAAGAAATAATTTGAACATCCCCTACCTTAACCTGGATAGGTTCGTTAGGTACCTTTTATCCCTTAGAGCGGAAATAGAAGCCCCGCGCAGCGGGGCTTCGTCGACCGGTTCCCAGGTCCAAATTGCTCACTTAAATTCTTTGGACAACAGGGCGAATTATTTAGTAATAGTTAAGTATAAGGAATAAAAAAATATTTTTAAAGCTAGTTAAAGGTAGGTAATCACTATTAGTACATTAAATAGTAGGAACATCACCATTATGCACAATAATTTTTCGATACATATACATTAGACACGAAAATCATTAGGACAAACAATATTTAGGAACAACCAAGTTAGGATTAACAATTTCGGCATAGCAAAAATATGCGCAACAATGTTTATGCCATTCATTTTTCGGCGAAAAGTTGTTATGCGACAAATTTTTCGAAATAAAAACATTATGCCACCCGATATAGACCCAAAATTTGGTTTTGGATATCTTGGTAATTATAAAGTTAGACAAGTTGTCCATACAAAACATGCTTATTTTAGCGTCCTCTATACGATAGCATAAAAAAATACGTGTTATAGTGACACCACCCCCATCAAAAAAATTCCCGCGCCCCCTTTGCTATACTCTGACCCGTCAGGTCAGCAGCTTACAGATATAGGATAAACTGCAATAGGCCATACAGAGTTAGGAAATACGATTATTAGGATTATCGATCATTAGGCTTACTGACAATTATGATACATGACTATTATTGCATATAACGTTAGGATGAATAATTGATATGGAAAATGATAATTAGGATATAACGCATTAGGGAAAACAAAAATCATCCATACGATATTAGGAAAATTAAAAATATGGCATATGAGCGTTAGGACAAATGATCATTCGGACATAAAACGTTAGTGAATGTAAAAATAGGTCAAAAAACGTTAGGGATCCAGATATAGATCCATTGTGCAATCCCGCAACTTGAAATAGGTACTTTTTTGTACGGTAGAATTTAATTAATTCAATTTAACGTCAACTTTTGAAGGAACTTTGAATAATTATAATATGAAAATTGCGTCATATTTAATTAATGCCTCGAAATACACTTGTTCAGTTTGTTACGTCAACTAGAATCGTGGTTGTCACCTATGTGACAGGTGCGTTTTAAATACGTAGCAGTTATTCAAACCCGGTCTTACCCGCTGGCCCTCGGATTTCGTAGCCAGAGCGAAATAGACATTCCAAATATAGTGTCGAAATTATACGCCGAACTAGTTTAAAAATGCAGTTCGCAAGTTACGAATAGCCGAACACAATCAACCTTCGAGACTTATCGGGCTCGATAACGCAGAATTATTACGTGTGCCGTATTCTAGGTCTGCGTATAAATATTATGTGCAGGATTATGATTTCATTCAAACCATTGCAATTCTTATTACATATTCTATCTAATTACTCGTCGGTATTGAGATCAATTAAAATTAGGAACTATTACTTCGTTTTTAAATATATGTTTGTAATGTAATTAAAATCAATGTAATCCGAAATTTGAGCCTTTCAATAAATTGTAGACCAAGGTTTTGGTAATTCTCTTCGGCTTTTGTGTCACCCGCTGTATTTTCTGGATAAATTGATATTCATGGTTGATATTCAATATAGTGTTAATATATTTTTTACTATACATTTGGCGATTACTATATTCCTTTTGAACGATACTACACACGTATGAACTTCTGAACTTGCTTCTTACTTTGTCCTTTTCTTTCTTCCTAATTTTCTCGAACTAAACAATTTACTCATAAGAAATCATGAAATTAATAGTGCAAAAACGATCACGCGATCTAGAAAATGCTTCTATCAAGTCAGCGACATCTACAGTGGAATTTAGTAACTAAAATAACATCCGTTTCATACAGGCTGTCATAGTATATGTTTATTTGTTTTATCTATTTTTTTATTACATTAACTTGAATACATAGTAGTTATGTATTTTGTAAACCTAGTTTATAAGACTGTTAGCTTAACAGTCTCTGTGATTGTTTTACTTAAAATATATTAGATGTCTTATTTATACCAAAGCAAAAATACCGAAGTTTATCAACGCCGGAGGTGGAATTTGAACCCACGTCCTCAGCTTTTGCGGCTGATACGTAAAGCCACTCGACCACTCCAGCTTAGCGGACACCGGTGAAAATTTTCGGGTATATACAATCTGTTATTTGGCTAGGCCTTTGACCATACCTACTCTAAGGGTCAATAGCGTGAGAGATATGGTGCTTGCATCTACATATTTTTTTGTGGCAACAACTCAAATTGTTTTATGAAATATTTTTTGAGTTGTATTTTTTAAGTAGTAACACTAGGTACTTCGTAAATGGATTTAAATAATAGAATATAGATGTCCTTATTTACACGGAAATGTTTCATGTTGTTTGTTTTTTATTAAGAGTATCCGCAAACCAACTATTGTTAACTGGAACTTCAATTTGGTGCGGGTATTAAGTCAAGAAACTGGATAAAATAGATACATTTTGTATGTGTGGGCCTGATCCAGGCGCGTGGGCATAAGATTTTGCGATTTATGACTAGGTATAGCCTTCCGTGTTGGGAATCGTTGGCTTGTGTAAGGTCTGTACCGAAACTATTAGAAATTTCTGTATCCCATATCATAGCTACTTTTTTATTTTATTACCTATTTTACCTTAAAACAGGAAGATACATTTTCGAGGTAACAGTTACTAATATTTAGGGTGGACTTTGGGAAAATGACAACTTATATACCTCACTGGCTTTCCAATTATAACTTGGACTAAAGGAATGTTAACTTACCTACATTTTAAGTTAAGTATAGCATTCCACGTCGCAATGGCCACAAAAATCGGTTACACGGGACACGTGAGATCAATAACTACCCTTTTGAGCAATCCATGAAATTGTTAGGTAAATGTTAAACGTACAAAAGTGAAGTTTTTTATCAGTGACAAATGAGTTCAACAATATTTTGAAAACATGTACTTTTTCTTTACACAGAAAAACCCCAGGAAAACAAGCACGCAAACTATAAAAAAATCTGACGTTTGCTCGAGACAGGCTGAAATGCTCTCTATATTAATGCTCCGTATATTAGGTATACGAGTACACTCTTACTGTTTCCTCCATTAGTTGAGGCATGGTTTGGTTTGATTTAGATGACGTTGATGTTCACTTTTACTATAAGCGACCATTTTATATATCAATAAAATAGTAGGAAAATGCTTAAGAAATCCACATCAAATATTGCTACATCTGTGTGTTTTAACTTAACGCCGGAAACCCATTAACTCCATAGAAAACTTCACTTTTCATAACGCATGACATTATTTCCGTCCATTTGTTATGTTATGAAACTGTCAGCTGTCAAAGTTGAATACAATCGTTTGACCCGTGGCGTCATACTGCGACCTTAACGGTATGATTGAAAATGGTTAAGTAAATACCATTGGTATTGTGCGAGACATTTAGTATGAGCACGTGAGTTGCGTGATATAAATTATTCAATCTGTTTCGTACGATGGTCTCGTCATGAAACTATCGTACGATTGTGGAACTTAACTTGATCATGTTTACAAGATGTATTGTTTTACAATGTATTAAAGTAGATTCTTAAATCATTATTTCATTGTTTTCATGAATAATTCGTTGCTTTTATTAACTTTTCACGGATTTCGTGTTTCGTTGCATAATTCTACATATTTTCGGCAAGTGAAAAACTCAATCTCACATCTCAAAGAAATGACTCTTTTAATCATAAGACGGACTGTTTAGCTTTAATTGTAATCTTCTTTAACGTATTGTTTTCTACATTGTGTCTATAAAATAGTATACTGCTACGAACAAATAAAACATGGAAGCCGCACGCTATACTACTTTCAAAAACGGTCCTGAATTATAGTTGACAAGTGTCACCTCCCTCTTCAATGCATCACGGCAATGAATTTCAATGTCAACCTATAAAAAATTAAACCGCCATTTAAAAATAGTTGTTATTGGTCCATCAAAGTTTTGATTGGATGTATTCTATAAACATTTGTCAAAGATGTTGCGCCGAAATATGCGCGGTGTTAAGAAAAGCGCTATGTCCTGCCAATCTTGGCACAATTGAACAACTGTTTTGGGGGCATTTTTGAGCTGGCGTTAGACGTCCATGTTATATATGGTCGCAGGTATACTGTGTATATCGGCAGTCGATTAATCGGAAATCCCTATGACAGCTGTTCTACGAAAATCCCGACCTCTGTTTGTAACTGTAATTTTAAAGCATTGGCAATAGCAACCTGTAGCACCGAGTCTAGTGGTGTCGAGTTATACCGTAAATAGAATTGCCACATCAATTGTCACTTTATTACGAAGTCTCAGATTAGATGCGTTGTCAAGATGACAACTATGTGATATTACGCTTGCCCTTGTTCACGCCCATTCAAAGAACCGTGCTTAGTTTTTTTCGCATTCTGTAAATGATTTTTGATTAGATTACTATACTACGAGTATGTATTTGGACTGTCAGTGCATTATGTAGAATATGAATTGTATGGATGTTATTATTGTACCTAACTGTTTTATAAATAATGAATACCATCGCCATTACATCAGAACATGCAATCCTTCGTCTTAATGAAGTATCTACTGTATAACCATAAAGTCATCAGTGCGGGAGTGAAATACTGACTAAAGTATCTAGTAAATGCGTTTGCGTCAGCAAACCTTACTTGTCAACTCATGGTACGGCTAAGGTGTGCTTAGTGCTAGTAGCCGTACCGTGTTCTATGATGATCGTTTCTAACCGGTTCCCTCGCACCAATACGCGAGTACGAGCGGGATGCATAGAAAAAGTAAGTCCGCGTTAAGATTGCGGTGGCAACTCATGATAAACACACTAGTCTCATTTCATGAAACCAAAAAAAAAACTCATAAAAGCAATAGGTACTTTTCAAATGATCATAGAGAGTTTTATGCGGTATTCACAAGAGTAGGGTTTACAAATAAATATTTAAATAAAGAAATATTTCATAAAATATTCACTACGGTAATATTGTGTAACGGTTGTAAATAGCCGAGAATCGCGGGATCATAACTTCATATCTAGTGACATACCAAGGAAACATTATGCACACGCTCATGGGATTTTTTCCGTTATTGTTAGGATTTTTTCTTTATTTTGTTTTATTGTTTCTTATAGTCTATTCAGACTATAACGCTTATAGATAGACACGAGAGAGACGCTTATCCATAATATTCTGTGATTGGCATCGTATTCGCCCAGACAGTAATATTTGTCAATGAAATTTGGATTCCCATTGTAGGAAATAGAGTAAAATTTATTTTGTTTCAGGAGACCTTATAGGTCTCTGGGCGGCTAGAAGTTAGGTACATTCAATACGAATATTACGAATACGGCTAAATCGTTGTAAAATACATTTAATAAGTATCTATACAAACAAGGTGGCCAATAAATAAGTGCAAGTGTAATTCCCATTGCCTTTGAGGTTTTGGGACTTAGAATAGATCCCCACTAAGAAGAGTTTATTCTGCTTACCATACCCTCACTGGCAGCCGGAATGCACTTATATCTTAATTTACGAGTAAATAATATGGAAAACTCCCATAAACTTCACATCACTATTCGTAGCATAACCGAACGCATTGGTATATAAATAAGAAGACGGACAGTCGCAAAGACGTATTGACAAGGCTTTTGACCTAACATCGGTTGGTGGTAAATGTTAGGAGCGGTAGCGCATAGGTACTTAAGGCCGGACTTACATATGTATACTTGTAAGTTTTTACTTAAGTAGCAGAGACGCATTTACTCAAGAGTGAGATGTGAATAGCATTATCTCAAACCTTCCTCTGCCGACTTCCTCGCACAACGCATCAGTATTGCGATAAAGCAAGGAAATGCTGCCAGCTTCCTCGGTACAATGCCACAAGGGCCAATCTTAGATATAGGTTAGGTTAAGTAGATTAGTTAGATTTAATCTATGTACATCTCAAACCTTATTACTCCGTCTCTACTACTTACGTAAATACATACAGGGATAAGTCCGACCTAAAACGTGCGCATTTATCTAATCTTATTTATAACCTTTAACCGAGTACTTAACTGTTTTTATATTATATATCTATTTATGAATTTTAAGTTCTTGGAAGCGGCTATAACGATTTATATGAATATTTGCTGTGAGACAGTCAAAGACAAAATAAGGTGTACACAAAAATGTTCAAAAATATGTCCCAGTGCGCTCTAATTCTGTTTCGTGAGACATAATACCTATAAACATAATTAAATGGTTAATCTCACGTCGCAACATTTTTATTTATAGGTTTATTGCTTGTTCCTTGCTCTTCCAACTGTATCTCTCCTCGGCGGACTTATAATCGAATAATCAATCACACACATGACAACATTGAGCATTTTATATTACGTTCCGACCCGATAGCACTTTTTTTAATCTTACAGCTGTGATAGGTTTTATTATTTTAGTTGCACCGCCCACAATGTCTCTACTTTGCCTAAAGGTTGACTGGTAGAGAATGCCTTATGGCATTAAGTCCGCCTTTTGTACGTCAAGTTTTTTCTTTTGTGTAATAAAGGTTAAATAAATAAATAAATAAATAACATTAGACAATTAAGTAAATACAGGAACTCACAGATATTATGCGTAACTAAGAGGTATAGGTAGTTACGCATTAAGGCAACCATATACATGTATAACCATTTTTTTTTCTATTAGGGTTAATCCAACATAACCACATACTAATATGTGAAAAATAACAGATCAATAAAACTTTTGAACGGACAATACTATTTTAAAGGAATCATTTCGAACCGCTGTCAGCTCCAAACAAACACCACAAGCAACCAATGCAATTGATCGTTCCGTTAATGAGATACTAACCGATACGGGGCCAGAGGTCAGCTCTTGACTTTGCTTGCTATACATACATGCGACCGCTCCAACGTAATCACTATAACTCGAGAATGTAATGGCGCTGGTGCTGTATTGTTTGGCTAGAGAATACACAATCTAACGGGTTTTGCGTTCGTGTAAGTTATGGACATTTTTAGGGTTCTGTAGCAAAATATTAGATTACCTGTGTACCTCCGAAGTTTCGACCTGAGAAGAAATGTACCACTCCTCGCACTAGTGCGTAAAAAAACACCATCTGTACCTACTGGAAAATCTTATCACTGATTTTGCTCAGCTTCCATTTTTTGCGTTATTATTTATCCGTCGAAAGATTCGCCACGAAATTGTTATTTTTTGACACAACTACCTACCTTAACATGAAATAGGTACATATAACTGAAAATATTAATTGCGATTTTAACACTTCACCAAAGAAAATAACCGTATATCATTCTTCATTTGAAAAGTGGTTCAACATCATTCATCACACATTTAAGAGCTTCGGTGAAGCAGTCTCCAACGTTGTCTATTCTCTGCCATGTCTTTCACCTCCTTGTACGACACGACAAGCATCATCTCCTATAAAAAAAAAAAACATTGTGTCATATAGTATCTCCGTGTTCTACCTCTTCCTAGGGGAAGAGGTTTCCTTCAATCTTCCCTTCTATGGCGGTTTTTATTACCATGTCGAGTCGCAACATGTGTGGTCCGTCATCGCTCCTCGTCTATTTTCAATTATAATCAAATCAATACAGCTCTATCCTCTCCTCTTCGGAAGACTTACTGATTTCTGACCATATCTATCCAACTTATCCCTTCCATTCTCCTCCAGCACCATATTTCTAAAGCTTCAAGTCTTCTTCCTTCTCTGTGTCATACTCAACGTCTCGCTTCTATTAGTGCTGTGCTCCAAATGTAAGTATTTACAAATTTAAGATTTAACAAAATATAATTTATCTTTTTATTGAAAATTATATTTAGATATGATATATAATATAACTATGCACATATCTCATAGCATAAAAACCTTATTTTATATATGATAATTGATGTCGTCGCGTATATCGTCAATCATATGTAAATTGTGCAAAAAGTTATAATTGAAAGTAGTAATAAATAGAACCTCCACTCCAAGTTTTACTGCGACATAAATCCATAGTAAAATCCAGCGATTTTATAAAACACCTGGATCGTAAAGAGCGTATAAACGATCCTATGCGACAAATGGGATATTGTTGAACGTGGGTGGTCTTTAACTTTATTGGTGGAATCAAAAAAATATGTATGATGTTTTTAGTTTTATAGAGATATGGGCAGCCTCTGTGTGGGATTCAAATGCATATTCTTGAAGCTCTGAACTTCATACAATGAAAGAACTAAAATTTAAGTGGGTGTACAACCCGTTCATGATATAATATATATATCTACTATTTAAATATTGACAACTGTATATGTCCTGATATACCTACATATATGTCCTGATATACTTAGGGCCATCCCCTAATAAAATATAGGTAACTATCAGATTAGCCGAGAGCCTGGAGAGCCTGGAGAAAAGTGTAGTCTGCAGTCTAGCAAAAGTATAGCATAGTAGTAGCATTCCATCTGATGAATATATTTATCCGGGGATAATGAAACATCCTTTAAAGTACAAAAAATATACGGGGGTATCAAATTACTCAATAATTTCGCAAGAATCGACAGACTTTTTTTAATTTAGAGATTCTGAACGCCATTTGATGTAGCAAAAGCATCTCCTTTTCCAATTAAACCAAAAGTAATTACAATGTACCTCTACATAACAGTGATTCCAAATGAGGTACTCACGTACGCGATTTAACATGCGAGTAATCGGCGAGGATAACAAGGTTACCTCATTTACGATTACCTGCTAAAATCGTTAATCGATCTTGAATTGCTGTTAGCCGATTAGGTCAAGTTAATACGAGTAGCTTTTTGTATTGAGTTGATTCCATCAACGTTTTTATTACTTGCCGTTTTCATTTATCTATTGTCATTTAGTGCCTTGGTGTTATAACTGTAATGCTGTGTACCTGAATTGAATAATAAATAAAAATAAAATATCTGGGATGGCAGAATACTTAAGAGATGCGCATTATACCTATAGGATCTTCAAGGTGGTCCAAGAAGTCGTCGAGGTATATGTTATGCTGTCTATAATAGCTGTTCCTGGTATTGTAGACAACTCATCAAGTAAAACAAACGCGATTTATGACGTCAAGTGAGAGAAGGAGAGACCCGCGTAATCCTATAAGATATTCATTTCCTCATACGAAGGGTAGGTATATTGTATAGTACGCTGACAGCTGGTTTTTTAGTTCATTCTATGTCATAAATGTTTCAGGCAGACCTTACAAACAAAAGAAAATATTTTTTAACTCAAAAGGGAAAATATATAACATCTTTACGAGCTTTCGAGCGTTTGTCATCGTTGTCGTCACGTTCTGACAATTATGTAAGTGCGAAAGTGATGCGTAGCACGATAAATAGATAAACCGGGGCCATCTTAATCCACCTGGACTCATATTATAGCCAGACCTCCCCAAGCTTGGCCGGCTAACCCATTCGTTCAGGATGGCTTACTTTCTGGTCTCTGCAGTACTAATGTACGGAGAATTCAGCTTGCTGGCGACTCTTAAATGTTTTCACAATTAATTTTGTACAAGATACTGTTGTATGTACAAACATTTATAATACTAAACATTAACCTTGAATATTTTATTGCCTGCTCTTAGCCTATCATTTTGATAAATGAGAATTTTCCTTATTCTTTTATTTGTTGAGGGGTGCATAAATAATGGTTGTGTCTGCTTATAGTCTCGGTATCGGTATATCGGTATTATGCTGACTCTACCAATAAATCACGAATTAGATTAAATACATATCTTGAAACATCTTGCACAAATCGACCTAGTCTCACGGTAAGCTCAAATTAAGGGTTATGATGTAGATACCAAGCGACGATATATATAATAGACAGATACATATAGATACTTAAATACATAGACAGCCTCGTGGCTATTTATTTTGTAGTGATTAGCTTCACAATACCATTGACTAAATTCGCTGTGATCGACGGAAGGTAGTCTGGTGTAATTGGAAGCACGTTGGACCGGCAATCCAGAGGAAGCGGGTTCGAATCCCGTGACGACCAGAGTCTTTCGCAGTTGATTTTTTCAATGGTAAGCACATCTGTTACAACATTGTGGGATTATCCGCATTGTAAAAAAGTAATACCAACATCAATTTGTTTAATTATAAAACAAATTGATGTTTCCTAATCATGAATTGATTACAGCGCCCTCTATAGCAAATTCAACGCAACGGAGAGTTGTCGAGTTTGCGGACGATTGTGGTAGACACACGTCTTTGAGTGGCTTAAGGTTGTAGTACCTTCGAAACACTACGTACAGATGTCGCTAGTGATTAGCTTCACAATACCATTGACTAAATTCGCTGTGATCGACGGAAGGTAGTCTGGTGTAATTGGAAGCACGTTGGACCGGCAATCCAGAGGAAGCGGGTTCGAATCCCGTGACGACCAGAGTCTTTCGCAGTTGATTTTTTCAATGGTAAGCACATCTGTTACAACATTGTGGGATTATCCGCATTGTAAAAAAGTAATACCAACATCAATTTGTTTAATTATAAAACAAATTGATGTTTCCTAATCATGAATTGATTACAGCGCCCTCTATAGCAAATTCAACGCAACGGAGAGTTGTCGAGTTTGCGGACGATTGTGGTAGACACACGTCTTTGAGTGGCTTAAGGTTGTAGTACCTTCGAAACACTACGTACAGATGTCGCTAGTGATTAGCTTCACAATACCATTGACTAAATTCGCTGTGATCGACGGAAGGTAGTCTGGTGTAATTGGAAGCACGTTGGACCGGCAATCCAGAGGAAGCGGGTTCGAATCCCGTGACGACCAGAGTCTTTCGCAGTTGATTTTTTCAATGGTAAGCACATCTGTTACAACATTGTGGGATTATCCGCATTGTAAAAAAGTAATACCAACATCAATTTGTTTAATTATAAAACAAATTGATGTTTCCTAATCATGAATTGATTACAGCGCCCTCTATAGCAAATTCAACGCAACGGAGAGTTGTCGAGTTTGCGGACGATTGTGGTAGACACACGTCTTTGAGTGGCTTAAGGTTGTAGTACCTTCGAAACACTACGTACAGATGTCGCTAGTGATTAGCTTCACAATACCATTGACTAAATTCGCTGTGATCGACGGAAGGTAGTCTGGTGTAATTGGAAGCACGTTGGACCGGCAATCCAGAGGAAGCGGGTTCGAATCCCGTGACGACCAGAGTCTTTCGCAGTTGATTTTTTCAATGGTAAGCACATCTGTTACAACATTGTGGTATTTATTTTGTGTCATGGGTATTATTTGTGAATTTATTTATCACAAATATTTGTTCCTTGGTCGTCCAAGGAACAAATATTTGTGATAAATAAATTCACAAATAATACCCTCGCCGGAATTCAAAACCGGAACCTCCGGCTTCGTAGACATGATCACTAGATCACTACATAGGCTATGGCTGACAGACGCTAGAGACGGTTAATACTAATAAAATCGTGTGAAAGTGAAAACATGTATTCGAATATGTAGTAATAAGTTCGTCGGTACCTATATGTCTTTTTGTACGTACGTACCTAATATGAACTAAAATCGAATACGAATGAATCGAATTCGAAATTAACCGTCAAAATATCTAAAATTATTTTGTAGAGAAGTACGTTTGAGGTCAATACCTATATTATAATTAGTTTTATTTGGTCAACGCCAAATAAGTAGACAAACTAGAAACAAGAATAAAACAACCAAATTGACGAAGGTCACATTGAATAATATGTTATGAAATAAAGTTTAATAATAAATGCTTTACGTAGAGTTTATCTCACGTGACGTCAACAAATATTTTGGAGTGTTTATCTGGTCGTAATATGAACCTACATCTGATATCCCTTGACCAATAGAATGTTTATATAATTGTGTATAATTACGTGTATAAATGAATTTATCAAACGATCAATAATCATTAAAATATAATTAAAACGAAAATTAATTATCAAATTAAAAAACTAAATAAACTTTAGCAAAAGTTTATAAACAATTAAACATGTTCCATTGTTCACATTTCAGAAGAAAGTTTTGTCCAACGTACATGTTTCAAAATCGAAAAAAAAAATTGCACAAACGTTATTAAAAAGTTTTACCCCCTAACTCGTAACCGTCTCCTAACTTACCAAGCCGCTAAGTAGTTTTTGTCCCTTTTGGTCTTATAGACATATTGATAAGACCAAAATGACAATAATTAACTTTTGGCTAAGTCAGCAGACGTTTATGAATAAGAGGCTTAAATTCTTACAATTTAATGTTGATGGCACTTAAATTTTTTTAATGTCATGAATTATTGTTGTCAACAGATTCTGAACATAGCTCCTGAGGATCCCCTAGCCGCGTCTTTTTATAAGGTAAATCATCCATGTTATACAAAAATACACATTTCCACCCCTAGCTCTTGCTAAGGCACTGGTCTCACCGCGAGCTACTAAGCTATGAACTATGGGCTATAAACAGAAACACGAACAAAAGATACGTACTCCCGTGTAAAAAAAGAGACACGGCGATACTCGCTCGGCGGTGATAGCTGCTAGCTGGGCGAGTATCGCCGTGTCTCTTTTATTTACACGGGAGTGCGTATCTTCTGTTCGTGTTTATAGCCGATAGTCCATAGCTTAGTAGCTCGCGGTGAGACCAGTGCCTAAGCGTGTCTCGACAATCAATCTAAAGCTGGTAAATGGTAATATTTATCTAACTCTCGCGTGCGAGAAGTGGTCGCGCTACACTCGTGTGCAATAGCGGGTAAATTCTCGAGGCAAATTTAATTTGTTTTTTTTTTTATAAAATCTTGTGTTACTATACAATCTTTACATACAGATGATGTAATATCCTGATTTTCTTCATTAGGGCAAATCCACAAGACTGTAACAACATTTACCAATTCTATCGCGTGTTTTTAATAGTACATTGTGTATTTAGGGCGGTAAGTAAGAATTTGCGTACGAGTGTGAAAGTAAAGCCCAAGCCGAAGGCGCGGGCTTTACTTCACACGAGTTCGTAATTCGTGTACCGCCCGTGGTACACACAATGTTTTTCATCACACCTGTGATGCAAAAAAGTAAATAAAACAATATATTTTCACAAAACTACTCTAAAATGGTCTAAATCAGGGATGACTTAATTTCATCATTTTCATAAAAGAAATCTCGGCGCGACGCGCGGCGTGCGCCGAACCGTGCTAGTGCGACGTAATGTTGTATGAAAATCCTTAACGGCCTACTAGGACGTAATGACGCACCTACGGCTCGCATCACCACCGCAGCGTATTGGCGCACTTACTCAAATTAATCAAAGTTGAGTTTCCACTGTAGGTAGTTATGTGGACGCTTAAATCTATTTAATTAATATCATCATCATCATCATATCAGCCCAAAGACGTCCACTGCTGAACATAGGCCTCCCCCAAAGATAGCCACAATGACCGGTCCTGTGCCACCCGCATCCTGATCGAGGATAAAATAAATCTAAAATTGAAGAAGAAACGATTTTCATTCAGAGACATATCAGGATCCCACTTTATGGTATACTTACAACAACTTAACTAAAGACGCTTGAAATGTTTTTATAATTATAACACTCGCGTTTAACCATTTCGTAACATATTTCATGCATGCACATTTGAACTGCAATACATTATAACAATCTAGCAATACAATAATGAATATCCTTCAAGGATAGATAATTATAATGCGTTATCCAACAATTGGTGCGGTCAAGGCTCCATGCCATCACGCTGATGACTATTGACGGCCATTCAACGATTTTGTGATGACATTTAATGACCTGCCAGCATGTGTCATGAGGCAGAAAGTAAATTAAATAGTATTATTTGTGGATTTAAAATTAATTGAAATCATTTTTTTTTATGTAATATTGTATCATGGTAATATTGTATATGATGGTAGTACCTACTGCTAATGTTTTGAAGCTTAGTCAAATAATATCCCTATAAACGCAAATATAGTGTAAATAAATTGGTAATATTTAATTATACACCGTGATCTCTAATAACCCGAAAGATTTTAACAGTGTGTTCCTGACCATATTTAGAAACTATCATCATCATCATCATCATCATCATCATCATCATCATATCAGCCGAAAGACGTCCACTGCTGAACATAGGCCTCCCCCAAAGATTGCCACAATGACCGGTCCTGCGCGACCCGCATCCAGCGGACTCCTGCGACCTTCACCAGGTCATCGGTCCACTTTGTGGGGACTATTAGAAACTATAATGTCGTATAAACTTTTCTGGATATCGCCTAGTTTCAGAATTATTACTAATTAAAAAAAAACATATTTTCTGATTGTAACTCGGTACAAAAGGTCTTTTTAACCTCCTGCCACCCAGACAATAAAAATTGCCAGTGAATTTTGAATGAATAGTGCAGGAATTAGAATAGGATTTCATTTGTTTGAAGAGACCTTTTAATAGGCCTCTGGGCGGCAGGAGGTTAACGGCGTTGGTGCCATTATGGAGAATAGTCTCGCTAGCCTCATAAATAGATGTCAAAAAGTGAGAAATAAAACCTTTTAAATGCTAGTTTTATGAATAACTTTTACTTTTTATGTTAAAATACATTCAAAAATTAAATAACGATTGAAAAAATATATATATATATTTTGCCTAAAATGACAAAAGTCATAATATTTTTTGTTTGTTTTTACATCAAAAATTCGTGATTAAAATCTTTCGGGTTATTAGAGACCACGGTATATAGATTTGTCAGCCTCCTTATCCTAGTTGGTAATGATCCTGCCTACGAAGCAGGAGGTTTTCGGGTTCGAATACCGGCGAGGGCATTATATGTGTATTTATTAATCACAAATATTTGTTGCTTTGTCGTAGCTGTTATATTATTTAAGTATCTATATTTATGTATCTCACGTCACAAGCTTTTGAAGCTTTAATTGAGCTCATCGTGAGACTAGGTCGATTTGTGTAACATGTCTCAAGATATTTTATTTTTATTAATAGATACATAGACATGAGCGAGCACAAACGTGTAGGTAAGTATGTAAAATAAGAATATTTAGTTAATACAAAGCACTGATTGCATGATGGCATTATATTTAGTAGCACTTTCAAAAAAATATTGCAATGTCATCTTACGTGTTAAATTCCGCCAAGAAGTTTTAAGGCGGGGCCTGCCAAATGCTACACATTCATAATACCTATGTATACACAATCGCCGGCAGTATATCCCTTCTTCGTTGGGTAATAAGTAGATCCTTAGCATAACTGCACTTAGCAAGCCTATATAAATGCGACGTTTACTCCGTTGTTCCCTATTCCAGTAGTTACATATTATAAGAAAGCCATAACTGCCAGGCACACTTGCTCAGATTCTGTCTTTTAATGGCCGGGAGGAGTGTACTAGTGTAACAATTAAACGAGCGGTGCTGCCCTCTGCCGGCCGTTCAACGCGCACCAATTAACTCTAAATTAGCCTCTCATCTCAATCAATTCCGAGTGGTGGGTGGTGGTGTGCGACATAAGCAAGAAGCGATTTAACATAAATTACTCGAAATAATTACATAGGTACCTCTGAAATGTGCGTTTTGTAATTAATTGTCTAAAGTATTAATTTTTACTCGATCGTCGCCTACAGACCACTATTATTTTATTGCTAATAGCACTTAACACTTAACTTGCTTGAAAGACACTATGCACAACTGGAATATTGAAATTTACCTATGAATAAACGTATTTTTTTATCTGAGTGTTATACATTAACAACCAAAAGTTTATCTGACTTTCGAAAGATATTTCAGATATTTAGTAGCTACAGATCATACGAAGTAAGATTAAAAATACGAATTCAGTTAATTAATTGTATCTTCAATTATCTAATTTTTCATTCCGCAAAAGAAAACTTTTATACAAAAGTTACTCTCAATCCCAAGATTATTCTCTACCATTAACATATTTATACTTAAAATGTTTAGCGATCCGGGTTACTAGTAAAAATAGGTTTTTCTATTAACATAATATGAATTGAAAAATCATCCCTTGTCAAAACGCTATTACCCTTACCTTGCGCCACGGGCCCACGCCGCTCCAGGAAGAAATTAACTCGTAAGAGAGCACTTCTGGTTTCAGATAGATCGGAATTGCGTGTCCGGCGAGCGGGTTGGAGACTCGGCAGGGTTCCGTGAAGGCAGAAACTAACAATTTGATTTATCTACTCAACTAGAAAACTTGTCTTACAAGGTTCAATCCTGGTACTTCTTATCAGTAGCTTGCAGTTAAATAAGTAGTTATATTTTACGCAGTTGCATTGATGCGTTAACATTGCTGTTTTAACAATAAAGACAATTTGAACATATCAATGCGAAATTATTAAAAGAAAAATTAATTATTATTTGCTGGTGGTAGGACCTTGTGCAGGGCCCGCCCGGATAGCTACCACCTTCTTACCCGTTAACCTGCCGCTAAATAGCAGTATTTGCACGGATCATAGATAGAGACAGGCATATAGAGGCAATCCATCTAAGTCGTTAGGGTAGGCAGCGCATAGGCGATTTTTTTATCACTACGTTCATGGGCCTCAGTTCCTGCTTTCCATCAAGTGGACTCAGAGCTCAATTGTCTACCTTTGTCACATAAAAAAAAGAAAAACCTATTAAGCCAATCTTAAATCAAAAGTAAGTCAAAGCGGTTGTAAAATTTAGAACTAAGTAATTACGGTACTACTCAGTTTTCATATGATGTTCATGATATTTTTACGTATCTTATGAAGCAAACGAACAATATTTCAGAATTCCATAAGTCTTATCAGTGCCATACAGGTTTGAGTACTGTTTTATCTATTAAATGCTTATTATGCCACATAACATTTTGTAAGAAAAAACTAATGAGCGTTCCTTTTACTGTTAATGTTCCCATTAATTTTGGACACTTGTCAAATATTTAGAGAAGTAAAAGTACACGGACGTTTTAAAAAAACATTAAACTATTAAAACTTCTTCTGTTGTCCCCTAAGAGCCCTGTTGTTAAGTAGGCAGACAACCTGTTACAGAATTCTTGTAAAGCATACTCCGGATTGTCAATTGACATCATCGATTAGAGTGATTATGCTTAGTGCGTCTTGTACCTAGAACCTGTAAAAGGCTACTAAGTTTTTAAGAGCTGTTTAAAGAGAGACATGATAGAAAAAGCCTACTACTCCTACTAGTGTGAGCATACACATGTTTAATATATCGATGTTGATTAATATAAATTAGCAGTAGTGTGACTTAAAACGGGGTATTTAAGTACCATGTTGATTTGTTGAGTTCTTGATATTTGGCACAGCACTATTGCAAATGCCATTTTCATGGAGTAATTTTCGATATGTTTTGGATCATACATTTATTAACGCCTTAAATCATTCTCTTACCCAATCCCTCTCAGCCTGGTTTAGCTTAAATTAATTCAAATTATACTATTATTTCTAAAAATATCCCTATACTTACACATAATAATATTACAATGGAATTTTATCTTCATATTTTCTATAGCTATAACATGGCAGTGCCACCGACGAACACATTATATTTATAAAAGTACAAAAAATACTAATCACTGTTGTAGAAAGTATTGGGAGAAATCAAATAATATTTCATCCCCCTACATACGTTTCATGAAAGCTATTGGTATCTAACTACTCAGAGTTCCAAGTGTTCCAACCCACTGCCTGCGGATTGAAAATTACACGCTTTATACTTCGTTTTTTTTAAGATTAGAATTATCTGTCAAACGGGTGAACAAAGAAGCAGTGGTCGTAAACCTTCCTTCTTCGATTTCGGCCGATAACACTGAATTTCTCGGAACTTATGTACATACATATCATTTGATAGTTACCGATACTAGCTGAACGCATAGTTTTCACATTTATTATTAATTTGTTGGTAAAACTGTATTTAAAAAACTGGCCAAGTGCGAGTCGGACTCGCGCGCGAAGGGTTCCGTACCATTATCAATTTATTATTAAAAAAATACAGTTAAATCAACCTACCTCAAAAACTAAAAGAGATAATTTAATCAAACCAAAAATCGTTGATAGAGTTTATTAATGTGCATAACATATATTTTTTTTAGAATTTTATATTGCGTAGTTTAAAAAATAGAGGGGGGGGACACATTTTTCAGACTTTGAGAGCTGATATCTCGAAAACGATTTGCTTAAATTTAAATAAGATTTATAAACCCTTATATCATTTTTAAAGACCTTTCTATTAATACCCCACACGCTTATATACAACTAAAAAAAATTTTCTATCCCACAGTTACATGTATGGAGGGCCCCCACCCCAATGATTTTTTTTACAATTTAGTATCATAATCCTGTAGCGGTTCATACAACACATATCCTTACCAAATTTCGTTACTGTAGCATTTATAGTTTCCGAGTAAATCGGCTGTGACAGACGGACAGACGGACAGACGGACATGACGAATCTATAAGGGTTCCGTTTTTGCCATTTTGGCTACGGAACCCTAAAAAAGTTATAAGTGTTTTATAAGCAAGATGGCGATAATTTAGAAAAAAGTTAAATATTGAAGGTTTTCGTTTAGTGTTTGGCGGTTTTTAACTAAGTATTTTTTTTTATAAATTTGTAACTCATATCGTACCGATTTTATATAAAATTTACTGAATTTAATTAAGTTTGCAGTCTAAAATTTAACAATATTTGCATATTTAACCTAGCTTACATTATGCACTCCCAGTACTTTTAAAAATCATGCATTTAAAAATACTATCGGTATAAAAGCGGACACGGTATCATAAAGACTGAGCAGATGACAATAGTAAGACAACCCTACCCATCGACAACGTCGTTTAGTATTTGTTGCCATTATAGGTGGCTTTAATCTGGGACGCTCTAATGTAGTTTGAATATTTGGTAACAAATTAGAAAATAAAACTCAGATGACATTATTCACTGTCAGTGGAAGAGTCCGAGGACTCGGAACCACCAACGTTTATAATAAAATTTTCCACAGCGTTATCTATTATATTATCTAATTTCATTTAAAAACTTATTTTCTTTTAAAATGTTGTATACCGTAGCCAACGATATGCTAGCAGTCTCAGCAGTCTTTTTCACACGGTCCGATGTAGTGGGATATTCCTTTCTATGGCACATTTCTGACACTAATTTGTAAATATTCACCACTATCCATTTTAAATGTGCACCAACAAACAAAATATCTAAATAGATCAACAATTAATAACGAAATTGAACGAAAACGATAACAACAATCTTTAAGTAAGCTAACAGCAATAGAAAACACTACCGACTCAACCGACAACAATATGATATCGAAGGACAGTGACAGTGACGTTATAAAATTGTGTGAGAACTCTGCCTCTTTAGGTTTTTTAATGTACAACCTTTCCATGAAAAATTGCAAACGCAATTTATTAAAAATCTTATCTTTTCATCTTAGAATATAAATTAACTAACATTATGTTTCTTATCTGTTCACAACACTGAGTAATGTATGTACATATTAATATAGCATGATACGAGTAATAAATACGTGATATTTAATAACTCGTGTTCACAGTTCGATCCGCAGAATTTGCCTGTAAAAGAACCTTATATCTCGTTCTGCAAAGGTCTTTCTAATGCTAAAAAAAACGAAGTATAGCATTCACCTACCAATTCTAACCCAATCCACTATGCTGAGTTTGCAAAATTCTCAGAGATGTATTTTTTGGCGTTGATGAACCAACGGGGTCCAATTTATTGCAGCAACCTGGCAATTATACAACTGTCACTAGGCCGTGTGGTGACGGCAAGGCCGTGTGGTGACGGCAGTAAGAATACATTTGTCACCACCCCATCTCCTCCTGCGGGTGTCGTAAGAGTCGACTAAAGGATTGAAGTGTCACTGACCATTGACCATTATTTGATAAAAGCTTGATGATGGGCAGCAGCGTCATCATGGTGAACACATTACTGCGATCGCCAATCCGCTTGCCCAGCGTGGCGATTATGGGCATTTACCTCCTAAATGCGTCCATACGCATTGTTAATAGGAGAGACCTACGTCCAGCAGTGGACTATGATAGGCTGATGATGATGATGATGGTGATGTGTATCGTAACAGTCCTTGATGCCCAATGTGTATACAAAACGCTATTATAACTCGTTTCAGCAGGATCATTTAATTCTACACTATTTATAAACTATATAAGTGATCGGCCTTTAACGATAAGCTTTTATATATTCTTAAGTAACTGTACTTTTATTTAAATATAATATGTGTTCGTCGGTGGCACTGCCATGTTCAGAAAAGTGGCCATGATTACGCCACGTCAAAAGCTATCATTAAGAGAGGCGACTAGGACCGCTCCCGCTCCTGTTAACATAATCGTAATATAATCATTTTTTATCACGATTCGCCTGATATTATACTTAATCCTGGTATAAAAAGGTATATTCGTGGGAGCGTCGCGTAACGCCGGCAGGCTGGTCAGTGTAATTGGCTTCTGCATATTAATTTACCGTACACCTTCATTACTTTATTTTGGTCCAGCTATGGCTACATGCAGTAAAGGTAACTTGCGTCGTGTTATAGCTACAGCTTATGAAAGAACAGTGGCATCACTGTATAATTTATTCTTGTAAGGCGTAATCGTACTTATACGTATTTACTAAAGCCCAATAAGTTAGTATATCTTTTAGGAAGTATAATAATGTCATCTAAGCGTCCTATGTTAACACCGACTTAAAAACATCCTAAAAAACTTTGTGCATTTTACGTTACATTTTTGCTAATACTTTTCTGAAACACTTTCACGTGGGTTAACGATTATTGTAAACTTTACTATTCAACCCATTATTGATGTTCACAAAACAATAGACATAAGACGTATTATTACATTACAAGTTAGCTTGTTTCATAATTATGATTGGGTTTACCTATAGGTACCTACCCAAGTAACAAAAGCGAATCTAAAAAGGGGATATTAGATATCTAATAGACTTCGATTTGATTGTCTACCATAAGAGTAACATTGCCCCCAAGCTATCTTCAATAACGCTTATAGATAGTCTTTAGTAAAGTGGGCACAACCTTGTAACTATTCATAAGTCTCCCTCTAGAAACCACGAATAGACAGAGTTAAGAATTAAACATTTTCAAATAGTCTTAAGGCATTCTTCTAGAGTCTTTCTATACTATTTATAGACCACGATATGCACTAGTAGATGGTTAATAGATAAGCTTGAGAGCTAAACAGAAGTATTTACCTGAGAAGTTTTAAAACCAAATTAACTCAACCCTGCCAACCTTAAGAAAGATTTTAATAGAAATAGACAACGATACGTATAATGGCGCATATCTCAAAAGAATAATGCTAAGGTAATATTACAAAATGGCGTGACAAATTTCTAACTTCTTATTTCATGCGCCTAGTTTTCATCGGCTAATACTGATACTTAAACTTGCAAAACTTGGTGCGGATGAAAGTCTCTCGCTGAATTTGTGTAAAACTCTCTTTAAATAAGAGCGCCCGCTTGAAATGTAATATTTAATAAAATATTAACCAAATATAAAAATAATAAAAAAATATATATTGTGTTTATATGTTTAAGCCATTTGTTTCATTCATAATATAGTATATTAAAAAGTATAGGACGATTTGTTACAGAGAATATATTCATAAAAGTACAAAAACAAGCCAAAAAATAGTTCGCTACAATAATTTCACAAAAATTTAGGCAGTAAAAATGGCGTCTAGTTAAACTTGTCTAGAAAAATGATTTCTTTAAAACAAACTTTCTGAAGAATAATCTGTAGTATAGCTCTAGTAAATGACAAGATTATTTTTACTTGTTGCAAACCAAACTTCCTAGTCGAGGAATAAACTGGTTTATGAGTGGTTTAAGATTACCTATAGATTACCTAAACTGCCATTTTTGTATACTGTTTTAACTTCTCACAGTATTTCCAGACATCAATCAGAGAACTGGCATTTTGAGTACGTTGTGTATCATTTCGGATGGATTAATGCAGAACGAATTCAAAAAGTTACCTTCTTAAAGAAATTTGTTTTTTATTTGTTGACAATATGAAATAATGTAATGGTTTAGTCGCAACTTCGCGCCGCCGCGCAAGACGCACGTCTTGACATGTTGAATTATTTGGTGTTGTATCCACTGTTCACGCGGCCGATTTGTAGCAGTTTTAACGTGTTATGTTTAGTTTTATCAGTGTATTTGAAGAGGGCGGAAAGTTTATTTTTTGTGGATCGTATTATATTAGGTAGATATATCTAAATTATCATATTCGTACCTATCTGTACAAAGTTTCCCCCGATTTCTAAGAATGAACATTTGACACGCATTGTTTATTTTATTTATAGGTAGATGGAACCATTTCATAATTAAAATTATTGTCTAATCTTTATTTATTATTTTAATAATCTTACCCGCTTATTTCATGAGTCGCAAATCAGAATCGGAACTCCTTTTGCTCCTTCTCTGTATTTTCTTCTATTTTCAAATATTTGCTGACTCTCCGACGAAAGCCACCAGATCTTTTAATTTGTTTTACTGTCTCCATTGCATAAAGCCAGCTGATCTAGTAAAATTGCACTTATTTACATTATCTTTAAGCAAATAAACACTGGAACCACTATTTCACTAACATATTATTAGACTTACTGAAAGATATCTACAAAAGTAGTTTATGTAGACTTTAGTCTTTTTATAAACAAACATAAGAGTACCACTAGCTAATACGGAATATCTGTAGAAAGTTAAATCTTAACATTTACCATCTTATCTAATAAAATACTGGAAAATAGGTACCTTTAGGCTTTATTAACTATTTATAGAACAATATGTCCTAAGATAATCGTCATACCTAGAAATGTACTTAAAATACGTGTTCTATATATCAAATCATCTAAATAAATATGAGAAAAGATACACTATACTATAAGGATACTTTTTCTTCATAGAAACCACTTATAGAAAGCCCTTATCTAAAAATAAACTGCGAATAGACTATCAATAGATAAATTCGTTTTAAGCCTTCAGGCCCATGTTACTTGGGTAGGTACTGTAACATCTGAATGGCTTGATCGGAAGATCCGCAATATCCACACTAACCGTAATAATAGTATTATGGAGATTTGGCTTCACTTCGTGATACGAGTCACGTTAACAGATACTTCCTGATTTTCTGCGTCTTTGACTTCTTATTAATGAATATGCACATCACACAAATGTACATGCACTCTTTTAAACTTATTTAATAAATCCTTAACAATAAAACATACACAATTTTAACTTGCAGCTTGGTTAACTTGCCAGCGTTAAATCGAAATGGCTGCGATTGAAAATCGATTCTACAAAATTCACCCACTATTCAAGGTTTGTTAACTGACGGTCTGTTTCACAGTCCTTGAATAAATATGCTCGTCAGATACAATTATCACCATCCGGTTTCAAAAAAGAAAAGAACAGGTAATATTTATCTGACATATATATTTTATATATAGTTAAATATGAAAAGTATAGGTAAACGAACTCACTGGTTATAGTTTGTCTGAGAACCGCTGGGAAGGGAATCGCGTCGGTTTTTTCTGGACAGGAAGAGACGACCGGTCGGACCGTTAAGGCCAGTTAGCCCGCCATATGCAATCGATTTATTATGATGCTGCATTGTCAGAACGATCGGCGAAATGTTGCTAAACATAACAAGAACATGAACATGGTAATTTGAGAGATGGGCACCCAAACGTTTCTGTCATGCTTGTCTTTTGTTACAGATAGTGTACATATTTTGTATGTTTGTTCGCTTTCTACTAGTAGGCACTACCGTGAACTATGAAATCCGCAAATTTCGAGGATTTGTCTCTGTCACTCCAACGAAGGCCTCATTAGAGTGAGAGAGAGAAATCTTCGAAATTTGCGGATTTCGAACTTCGCGGTAGGGCCCGCTGCTCGCCTGAAAGCGTTTATTTGTCTATTATTTCCCGTCTCCACTCTCCACTTATTAATTGATCAATGAACAACTATAGCAGAATTTAGCATGCAATATCTACATAAGTAGGGACTTAGATATGTACTTCAGATTATAGTTATAGGCCAATAAAATATTTTGAAATTTATCACTATGAAATAATTCAAAATACCGTACACCGCCATTGCAAAAAATAAAAGTAAGCACATTACCTACCTCATTATAAACGACCCATTAGCCGTGATGGCCAGTAAGCGGCATAAAAAATAGCTATAACATATACTATCAAGGCTCTTCAAAAGTACCTAAGCACCTACGTGTAAAACATAATTATTAAATCATCATGCTGTTTGCATATTGCCCGGAGGACCGATGACCGGTGGGGTCGGCGTGTTCTCGAGTGGCGACCACGCACTGGACGGCGCAGCGTGGGAAGGCCCCCCACAAGATGGAGCGACGACCTGGTAAAGGTTGCGGGTGTCCAATGGATGCGGACAGCTCACGACCGATCTTTGTGGAACTCTCTGGGGGAGGCCTATGTCCAGCAGTGGACGTCAATTGGCTGATGATGATGATGATGATGATGATGCTGTTTAAACTTTCTCTGGCCTACGATCGCAATAGCTGTATAACTTGGATTTACAGCAACCAGTACCGATATCATTTTTCCCCGCAGAATCATAAATATGGATGCCAAATTGGGCTAGTCCTGGACAAATCAAGCGGCCATAAATCTGATAGCATGGGAACCCTGGGTTAGCGGCTCGTCACAGTTCAGGGCCACATAACAGGCGGAAACATACGCGAAGTAATAACGGGTAAGGTTTCGTTCAACTGAAGACGGAGCTTTTGGGCCCATGAATTAAATTTGATACTCACCTTTGTTCGTAACATTAATTGGTTTTAGTACCTAACTAATTCACGAGACGACAGATTGATATTGTAATGACAGTTCATGGCTTTAACGTGTTTGTGACAAGGGCGTTATACTTATTTAACAAAAATGTTTGATAAAATAAAACATAATTGCTTAAATTGCAACCCCTTAATAATAAACGTGTCCTAACTTAGGAAGGTCATAAGTATCGTTTTTCCCTTTCTGTATCATCAATATTTCCGTAAGACGTCAAGGGACAAACGATACTTAACAGCTAAGGTCAAGAGACGTTTATAAATAATGGGGCAAGACTATATACATTGCTTTTGCATGCAACTTTGCCCTCTTAAAATTCAGTCGCCATCATCGGCATCTATGTTATTTCACAATTATATATTTAATTTAAAGCTATGTCCTTTCCCGGAACCTTAACTATCTAATCACACATCTTCAGTAGTTTTGGTGCGAAAACAGACAAACAAACAATTGGCTATGTAAATTTTTCCGATAGTATGAATATTATATTTTTCGTTTTAGCCGTCGTCTTAATGTTTAAGAAAATGCGGCACTTTTATTCTAATTTCCTATAAATTGTTAATAATCTTTTTTTAGGTAAGGGAGGTGACATTTGTGCAAATATACCCGAATAGAGCCTAATGCTAATGCTAGTACAATGAAACAGAAAAAAAATCTGTTAACGCCAATGTCACTCGTGTCATTAATTATTTTATTATTTCATTTATTTCTATTTCATTGTATTTGTTGCGGACGAAAGCATTAGGCTCTGTGCATCCATAAAACTGCACAAATTGACTCATTTCACTATTATACAAAAAATATTGTTAACATAAAAATAAAAGAGCCGCATTTTCTTGAACCTTAAGACGCCGGCTATCAGGGAAAAATATAATATTCATACCTTCGGAAAACTTTACATAGCCAATTAAGAGTTACTTTCGCATTTATAATATTAGTAAAAATATAATTAATAAGAACCACTCAATATTTTAAAATAAGTTTTTTTTAATTCGTACGTTAGTAAGTATGCTGCTTTCGTGGCCATCAACGTAGCTCCTTATTTGTCTACAACCGATCGGGTACAGTTAGACGCAATATTATCTAGCGAGCACAATAGCTCTAATCGTGCGACCGAGTCGTGACGTACAGTCGGCCACGGCGTGCTCATTGAAAAGTGCGCTTTTTTGATACAGTCGTGATAGCATCTCGGATGGGACCGATAAGGTTTGGGTAACAGTAAAAAAACGATGAGAAGCTCTTTATAAAACACTGAGAAGTATGAATTCTTAATGCCCAGCTTTGTCGAATTTTATAGAAGTACCTAGCTTTATCCTATCTAGAATTTTATTGCAATGTACGAAATTTTAATTGAAAATAATAGTTTCCTTTCCAATACTGTCCTCGGAAATATGTCGGTATATTTGTTATGTGGCAATCTTTCAGGGAGGCCTATGTTCAGCAGTGGACGTCTTTCGGCTGATATGATGATTTGTTATGACTGTTATGATTTTAAGACAACTGATGCTCCCGTCCTCAAATCATCGTTAAACTTACGGCTATCGTATCAAATACCGTTTTGTATTAAATAATTAACTTGATAAATACATACAATTATAATATTGGTATAAATGAAGCACTAAAAGTATGTATAATTGTGTGAATGTAATTTCTTCTAGTATACATAAATATTTGTGGTAAATCTATTATTATGTAGGATTATGTTTAGTGGCCTAGAATGCCTCAATTTAGTTATATCATTGTATATTAACCTAGAATGTGTGCAGCAGGAACTTTGCCGACCTCATATGCGGACTATTAAACGCACTTACCTACTATAAATACTAGGCTGTTTGTAATTATGAAGAAAAACTATGTTCACACCTATTACGCTAGACAATTATAAATCATTTTAATTGCTTTATTTTATTTCTTACAATGTAATAAGTGACATCTATTACGAATAAACGTTGTATAAAATGAGGTAAGCTTATGTCACCTCTTAAAAAACAAGTAAACTTAGCCGATGCGTACGCGTTTGTCTTGTAGCGTTTTTGACACGTGATAGATGGAGAGTAAAGATTTTGATCTCGATATACAGGTTAAAATTTAGAGGGTTAATTCTGAGGTCATATTGATGAACTTTTACTATGTGACCGACATCGATTTGTGTAAAAAATTATCTGATGTTCCATACATTTACGCCTACCACACCTATCTCAGGGTTTGTATAGAACGTCAGTTTTTTTTAGATCATTAAACTTTAACGAAATGGTAGTCAGGCGCAGATGCAGGCTGCTTAGACAAGTTGCCAATCGCTAACGCTTAATCGTCAATCGTAAACGAAAGGCAGCTTCCTGTCTTTGTCGAACTAATATGAAAGAGTCACAGAGAGGGAAAGCTACGATACGCCACTAAGCGTTGGCAACTTGGCTAAGCATCCAGGACTTCGTTCAGGGGAGTGGGGGGGGGGGGTCATTTCCCTATGATATGGTAGTATTTTATGCTTAAAACAGCACCTAGTCGGGCGGGGCAAGTGCTCCCATTGGTCCCCCCATGGATTTGCGCCTGATGGTGGTATGTAGCATTTGTTTTACTTTTTATGTGTCATAAATACCTGCCTACACTTAAATATGATCAAACATTTCGGGTCTGGTGTAATTTTCCAATGTAGATAAATACTTATTGCATACATTATGCCGATTTCAATCAGATTTTTAAAATGTGGAATCCTTGCATTGAATTTTCGAATTTTATCATCCAAGCTAGCTAAAATGTGATATTTTAGCATCACATACCTAACTCTTACTATACAAATGTTTTGTATTTTTTTAACATTCTATATTTAATTTCCAGATATTGTAGAACCTATTCCTGATGTGGTCACAAGCTACCTCTCTTTCTGGCACCGGGCGATAGACGAGCAGAGATCTTGATCTTGCTTGGCACAGAAGTAGCACACGCTAAAGTAGGGTTATGCCACCGTTGCCCTGTCCACGTTGCGTAAGTTAAGGTCAACGTACACGGACAATGGCACCCAATGCAGTGCGGGTGCACTGGGATCTAGAGCATGTGCACCCGCAACTCTCATGTGAGAGGGCTTCTTTTATACCCATAATTTATAAATAGGAAATTACATAATTATATAGGTTGTTAACAAATTAAATAAATCAATGATATTTTAAGAGGCGTTCATTTAATACTTTGGAACAGCTGTTTTTATTGTGATTTCGTGTTTGCCCCCTATTGTAAAAGTCGTTCAGGTATATCTACATAAACTTCAAAAATATTGATGACTAATTTGTTAACACCTTATACAGGGTGTTTGGTCAGCGGTGTCGGAGCTTTTAAGTGCTTATACTACAATCAATTTCATCGATAAATTACCATGCATTTTTTTTTGTGCCAACGATAATTAAATGGCGGCAGTTTTAAAATTTCAAATAGACAAATATGGGTGCATGAGGTATTTCTGGAATTATACGTTTGTTATCGGTCCTATCTTTGCAAAAAAAAACTCGTTAGAGAGCTCATTAGATAAGCAAACTAATTTAGCTTATAATTTGACTCAACGATTTCAAAAACAAGTCCAAAAAAATATTAAAAATGAAAAATAGTAACAAATTCACCTTCATTTATCAATTAATTTAAATTTGCATGAAAACTAGATCGTTAAGATAGGTTTTTGGTATTGTTGTTTGTTATTACAGGATGTTAGCTAAAAAATAACACCATAATTACAGTTATACCTTAAGTAGGTACTTTAGGAATCACAAGTGCTCAAACCTGCACTGGATGGATGGAAGGCGGCCACTTCACTAGTCAGCACACCTGCAGACATTCATTTGTTTATGGATTTTGCATCGGGAACGCTAAATGCAGCTGTTTTGGTGCATGTTTGAGCACTTGTAATTCCTAAGATGTTCAGTCATTTAACTTATTTTTTTAATAACTCGGTAACAGTAAGAGTTAAGATACTAGTTTCTTAGAGAAATCGATTATTTTTTACCTAAATAAGCTTCACTTTAATTTAACGGAAATCAATAAAAACACGGTGTATATGTATATTGTATAGTTATGTAACGTCGCATAGCATCTACAATGGAAGCCTTTATTGAGCTTACTGTGGGGCTAGCCCGATTTGCTTAAGATTAATATTTATTCATCTTATTCTATCTCTATATATATATTATCTATTAACTTATATTTAGGAGTTATTTAATTCCAAATATTTACTCTCATAAGATCGTGTAACATGTAACACGTCGAAAGAAAAGGTGTATAATACATAACGGTTCTCTATGATGTCACCAATTATAATTAAAATGGGTATGTAATATGTAACAAGGTGTCATAAAAACATAGAATGATAGGTTCCGTCCGTTTAATAACAGAAATAGTGGCAGGCATATTCAGTACATTTTTGTGGTACGGAAAAAGTAGAAATCGTTTTTTTGCGTAGTAATTTTGTTTTCTACTTTTTTCTAACCAGAATATGATAATAATTAAGCTCTGGAACGGATCGCCAATATTTTAATTACACCCTGTATGGTTGAAATCAGGCACCTACTGCGCATCTCTCCGTTTATGACGTAACGGTAGCACGGCACGGGCAAACGCGAATACTGTTTTACGACTGACTCGCTGTCTAATGAATCTAAGCCGCCTTCCACCTACTGTTTGTAAGGGGTGCCGTAAAATTGATGGAATGGTATACTCTAGAGCAGCATTTATATATCGTACTTTGTACACGTTTTACTTTCTTGTGGTTTAAGACTATAACATGTGTTGTGGTGAAGTATATTAGCAAAACAGTACTTAATCGAGGACAAAATGCTTACCTCGGATGTTTCGAGTACAGCATTGCATTTCATGGTCCCGAAAATTTACTGAACTGACTTTCGAAATATATTTGCACTCGAAGAAGTTTTGTTTTGTTATAACAATATATGTTAATTTGAGTTATTCGTGCATTTTAGTTGAATATTTTTTATTGACGTTTTTATTAAATTAATGCTCAGTACCTTTAGCATATGACGTGCGGTGAAACAAAATATTATGAATTTTGTACTAGAATTAAGGTAAGTTGGGGTAAGATGAAACGGTTTTCAGAAAAGGGAAAGACAAAAAGTTGTCCTTCTGGCACAGCGTCTTCTGGTAGCATTTTGTCTTACCCCATTAAAAAAACCGCTTCATCTTACCCAGAGTTGGGCAAAAAGTAATATGATTACTCCTGTATATTACATACAAAAGTAATCGGAAGGAGTAATCATATTACTTTTTGCCCAATTCTGATCTTACCCCACTTTAGTGACACTTTATATTTTCGATTATATTTCAGAGTACCATTATCATCTTGGCTATTTATCTGATTATACTCAGGTTAATTAATACACAATTGAAAATAAACAAATCAACTGTTCGCCTGTGATATATTTATTACCAACTGAGGGTTTGAAGTACAAACCCAGGTTTGTAGATGCCAATTAAGTTGTTCCGCGTAGGGAATGATAAAATCTTCTTGCTTGTCTGTGACTGTAACTTGTTGGTCACTAGACCATAACCAAAGTGTAGTTAATCATGGACAGTCACAAGATCAAAATCGCATGAAACCGTTGCACACAGGCATGAATCAGCTGTTAAAGATGCATAGAACTGACATATTATTGATTAATTAGAATTTTTTATTTGACTAAATGTAAGACAACTAAAAATCATGATTATCACTATGTTGGAGACACTTAAAATAATCTTACCAACACCCAAACACTAAAGACAAAAGCAAAACTATTGTTGGGAAAATAGGCCGTAAGAGATAGGGTCAATCACTTTTAACTGGCCAACATTCAATAACTGGCCGCGGCATAGTAAAAATGAACTATACAGGGTGCTCGCGAGGAAACCGCAAGATTTTAATGCTGAATTCCTGAACATATTTAGAGTATTTAATGTTATATATTTCCTGGATTCGGCTTGGTTCCTAAGATAATACTTAACCTTTTTTCGAAAAAAGTTTTTCGACGTAACTCGCCATAAAACTTCTTTTTGATTACAATGCTACCACAATGTGTTCTATTACCACACCTTTTGCCTGACAATCAAAAAATAAGAATAGACTTGACGAAAAAACCTGTCTCAACATCCTGTCCTGTCAAAATTGTGGAATTTGACATTAGGTCTCATAATATTTTTTGTTTGTTTTGATGTCTAGAATGCATAGTTAAAATCTTTTGGTTTCCTCGCGAGCACCCTGTAGAATAAGGTTTTAATAACTGACTACTCTTCAATAACTGGCCACTATATTCTAAAAGAAATTATGTTAACAGAGGTAAACAAAGTTCGGTTTTAGTTAACGGTGGCCAGTTAATAGCGATTTTCCATACATGTATATTATATTATGAATTTTGTTGACACTTTGTTTTTCCTTTCTTCACAGATGTGACTAAAGCCCACGATGGCAGCCACGGACGGCCAAGTGGTGGTCGCAGCTTCTCGCTGGTCCGATGAAGGAAATTATCTTCGGGAATATGTTGCTAAATACCGGCTGCCTAATGTCGCTAAGATCATCAAGGGACAGTACGGCGGGCTTGGCGTGCCCTCTTTGCCAAGCCCTAGTCTACAGAGCACTGCCTTACTTGTATCTGCGGGGAAAAGCAAGAAGATAATAGCCCAAGCCATCAAACTAAAAGAAGGCAGACGCATGGTCAGTATCGGACCACGAATCGCAATCCCAGAGACGTACAAAGGCTATTTTGAATTGCTGAGTGAAGAGGGGAGAGCGGTCAGATGTATAGAATCTGTAGCTGAACTTGCTAGGAGGAGACTAGATGATGGATGTCTAGTCAGGGAACCCATCAGAGTTATTTGTGGTAAAACTGATTTAGAAGGCGTCATGACTGCCGATGGTGCAAGAAATTTACCAGCCGGTGAAATCATCATGCCTAAAGGAGAAACGTATTTAGGAAAAAATAAATATTTGAAATGTACAGATTCCAAAGGAGACGTCGTTCTGCTTAGCTTGGATCAAAGGGGAAAATTCTCTGCCGTAGCTAAGGAAGAAAATATAAGTGGGGTTCATACAGCAAAAACGTTACTGACCAAACGACTGCCTATTACAGTAAGACTTGTACATGGGACACCTCCTAGAGGTTTAAAAAGTTCCAGCCATTTTGTCCCCGAAATACGGCTCCTTTCCATGTTCGAAGAAGAACACGTTTTTGCGTTACCATTACAAAAAGAAGGAAACGCTTTAGTAGCCTTACCCTTAGCAGCACCAATCAAACTGTTGAGATGCAAAAACGAAGAACAAATTAAAAACTTTATGGAATTTTCTAGGCTCATCGAAAAATGCAATCGTTTGTTAGTAGAAGTGGTGGATAGGATACATGTTTTGGATGGGAAACTGGGTGACCCTAAAAGGCTCCTAAATGCTCCTTCGCACGCGCCGCCGTTACTTAAAACTGGTTATTTTTTACGAAGAAGCGCATCTTCAGACACGGCTAATCAACATAAACATTTGTCTAGGCATAGCCATATTTATAGTAGCCACAGAGATGAAAATAGTATTCCCGATGAGAATGAAGAAATCGATAGAATCTACGATTATGTCCGGGGCTTCGCTCCTCTTCCCAAGAATATAAAAGCATTTTACACAAATGAGCCAACTCCAAAACATGAAACAGCACCGTCTTCTCCAGCAGCTACGCCAATTCATATGCCTTTAATAACAGAGATGAAACCAGAGCCACCTCCAATAGAAACTATTCCATCTAAAAAACCTTTAAATCCGAAAGCAGAGAAGCGGACGCGAAAAACTGCAGTAACCACAAAAGAAGTTCCCATAACAGTATATAAAGAAAAATGTTCTATTGCACCGGCGCCGAACCTCCCTAAATTGTTTATTAAAAACGGTGTGAGTAATAATAGAAGTAGGATGGTTTTCCGACAGAAAAGCAATTCACCAACTAAAGAGTCTCCTAGTCCAATAGCTAGTCCAATCAGACCCCTAACTAAAGGCGATTCCCCAATCTTCAACATTAGGTATAAGAGTCTTTCGAACATTCATCAAGCGATGGAACTTGATGGCACTTTGGACTCGAGCCACTCGGGGGGTAGGACGTCTGGCGATTCAGGAAATGGACCTAAACTTCCTGAAAAAAGATCAAGGAAACTTAGCAGGCCTAAATCATTAACCAACTTGGTCTGGGAAATGAAAGGATGTCCGGTAGAGACGATAGAGAAGCCGAAGGTCCGAAGTAAAAATGAAGGGTACAAGAAAATTGGAAATAAACTGTCCCTGGGAGCGCAGAAGAGGGTACCTACATTGTATCTGTAATGCCTTGGTAAGTTATTTTTTTCTTATTTTACTTGTAACAAGTTATCTGGAGGTCTGAAATTTAAATTTTTGTTTGTTGTTTTTTAAATTCAAAAATACATTATACACTTGGCATTCAAATGTATTGGCCCACCTCTTCTCTCTTTACCACTGACCTACTGATTACCTCTGACCTACGACTGATTTAGCTAATATTTCTGACCATATACTAATTGTGATAATAATACATGTAGTTGTGTGTAGGATTTAAATGAGATCATCGAGTTGTCGCAAAATCAGTAATGCCACATATTCGAAAAACTTTGGTCGAAGGTAGTTTTCTGTTGTCAGTTCAACTCAATAAATATAGTGAAGCGTGTTCTAATACAGTTTAATAACAGATATGGCACGTCAACAATTGAGTATTAGGGTCATCTGCCGTTCATAGTTCACTCCCTGTGGTCGATAGCTCAATTTATGTGCCATCACAGTTCCTGCGCTATTAGAGTCGCACGCGCAGGATGGCACATGTCGTGGCATATCACGATTGCTTGCGGAATGGCAAGTTGCAGCTTTTATAATAAATATAATATATTCGTAAATATATTCTCCAACTTACGGTAAACACCTTTGCAATATTGGCTTGTTTTAATTGTATTTCTTTCGATTTGTCGTTTGATTTCATGTTTTTATCTATGTAGTATAATATAAAAGTAGTTCCACGTGCGAGAATAAGTTGAACTATAGCATATAGCACGCAGGTATAACTAGGTGTAACCACTTGCTAAACAAGCTTACACTTGGGTTGTACTCAAATAAAACAACTATAGCACTAAAATAAAACAAAGTGTCAGCACGCACGTCGGCACCTAAGAGCGCACGCGCACATAATGCACGCATACGAATAATTGCGTGTCCAAACACTATTCATTTGAGATCATGATCACTATAAATGCCACTGACCGATTCGCAGAATATTACGGCTAAGGCTGTGGTCGATCAATATGCGAACTGGTGCCGCATGCATACGACATGAAATTAATTTTGACTTGATTAAATTCGAGACTAAAACTTTTACGTTACTTTCTTCTTAATTTAGATTTGAATACAGGAAAACTTTCAGCTTAATAATTGTAAAGACAAAAGTAAAATAATATTCAAAAGCTAATGCTAAAAGCTAATGCTTTTGAATATTATTTTACTTTAGCATCCCGAGGATGCTGGTATTTATTATTTTATTATTTACTTTATTATTATTTTATTTTAAAATAGTTATACATCATGACAGTATTAAATACTAAATCACTGCAAAACTAAGAACTAAAAACAAAACAAAAATTAAAAATATTATACATGATAAACTGTTGAAAGACGTACATCCATCCTCTCACAGAACCTCAGTAATTCCGCACGCACAGCACTCCACCTGCCAGCAAATAAATCGCACTCAGGTGCTGATGCTAAGAGATCATTCAGGAGGGGTAAAGGGCGAACAAGAGGGGATTTTCTGTGTGACACAGTACGCGATATAGGGCCTGCAAATAAACCACGATCACGAGGTCGGAAATTGACTCTGGTCGGAGCTGAAACATAAAGGCGCAGTAATTGTGCTACGAGTTCAGGACAGTCAGATTCACCTCGCAAGACGCCACAGACTGTAGTAAGAAGCTTGAAATTACGTCTTACCTCCAAGGAATTAAGGCCTAAACAACCAAGCAAATATTTCGTTGGATAAAGAAAGGGGTAATACCCAAAGCTTTTTTTATATAAGAACCGGAGGAACACTTTCTGTACTCTCTCCAGGAGCACGATGTAGGATACCTCATAGGGATTCCAAACTGAGGAAGCTGCTTCAAGCTTACTACGAACTAACGAAGTATATAGAAGCTTTATAGTATTCGACTCTTGAAAATCTCTCGCATTCCTAATAATAAACCCTAGCTTCTTGTAACAGTCACGTGCTAATGCCATCATATGCTCTTGAAAGTTGAGGTGCTAATCAAGAATTACACCAAGATCACGAATGGAGTCAACCCATGGTAAAGGCTCCGATCCCACGTAATATTCGTAATAAAGTGGATGACGGACTCTGCTGAATGTCATAACGGCACACTTAGAAGCATTAAACGTCAGCTTATTTTGAAGACTCCATTGATACAATCTTTCCACATCGTCCTGGAGGGATACACAATCTGAGACCTCTTGGGCACCGTAAATGACTTTGAGGTCATCAGCATAAAGTAAGCAACGGGCAGATTTTAGCACTGAATGATGCTGGTATGGTATTATTACCATACCAGCATCCTCGGTACATTGCCACAAGGGCCAATCTTAGATATAGGTTAGATTAAGTAGATTAGTTAGTAGTTTTGAAAATAAATATAAAAAAAAAGTATTATGAATCACAATTTATTGAGATATTATATTATTATCTTCTCAATAAATTAAGCTAATGAAAATTCGCCGCTCGGTGTAACATTTGACGTAACCTTATAACTTTGTAATCAGAGCTAAGTTATATAACAGTCGTAATTATTGGGATTCATGTCGATAATTCAAAGCGAGAGTGCGTCCAATTACCAGCGCCTAGGAAACCATTAAACGTAGAGACATAACTTAATGCTTACTGTCCAATACATGTAGGGTTTAATTCAGCATTAGGTAGCCAGGGGCGTGTCTGGATTAGCCAATTAATGTAGCTATTAATGAAAATATACCGTACGTACATATCTACTAAATCACATGATTGTACAAAAAGATTAATCATTTTAAATTACTTCCCGCTTTCGATATTTTGTTGGTACAGGACAGAAATTAAATAGCCTGCATGCGTAAGATAATCTCACCTTTACCGTTCACCGTGCTATGTATCTCTTTTACACTTAGATACATGTTAATTACAATATGACGACAACAACGACCAACGATAAAAAACCGGCCAAGAGCATGTCGGGCCATGCTCAGTGTAGGGTTCCGAAGTTATTCAAAAATGGCTGGGCCGATTATGTTCGAAATAGTTTTATTTTAAAGTATTCTATAAGGCCACTATTCATGATTTTTTTTGATATTTTTTGGACTTACGGATGAAAAGTTAGAGGGGACACATTTTTTTTTCTTCTGGACCGATTATCTCCGAAAATATGGCCTATATGAAAAAAACTTTCTTTTAAGACCCGTATTCTTTTTTACAGACCCATCCAACATAATATATCCACACTATAGGATTACAGTAAATAAAAAAAAAATCGTCCCCACTTCACCAGTTGGGGAGGTACCCGAAAAAAAAGTTTTTCTAGTCTTTTTTGTACCACTTTGTTGGCATGTATAATATGTATACCTGTACCAAATTGCAGATTTCTAGTATTAACGGCCACTGAGCTATGCTGCGGACAGACGGACAGACGGACATGGCGAAACTATAAGGGTTCCGTTTTTGCCAATTTGGCTACGGAACCCTACAACGGAAGTATCATAAGATTCATAAGCCTACTGAATTCGAATATAGAGCTCTTTATCCACTTTTGGCCCGATTATTTACTGCAAGTCACCGTACATCATCAGCCTATCTCAGTCCACTTCTGGACGTAGGCCTCTCCTATTACTTAGCATATAGACGTATTACGAGGTAAATGTTCAACATCGCCGCGCTGGGCAAGTGGATTGGCGATCGTAATGTGTCCACTATGATGACGAATTTACTTCCTGCTTATCCACAGCATCCGAATTTCACTATGATCACGCCATCGCCATAAATTCATATCAAACACATCCCACGTCGAATCCAAAATATATAACTTAAAATAACCTCCTGTGAGCATCATAAGTAATCTCTCAATCGACTCCTGCGCAAGGTGCATCGCGAAAGCGCTGGCATTTGCGCGACATTTAACCGATGCCTCTGCCATTTGCAAAATTTAAATATACCTAGGTATTATTTTATGCTACTCTAAAACGAAGTATGCCTTCACTAGAAGCACTGAATGATGTGACGTATCCGCTTTACAGTACTCGATCATCAAAAATACCAATTATAGATGAGCATGAACTAAGTACCTAATAATAATCTTTCCCGACACACCTTTTGATCTCTTACAAACGACGGCATATAATCATGCGATCCGGACAGTTCATAACACAAAAAGTACATCTAAAGGTGCATTTAGACCAAACGATCATTCGCTCATTCTATTCATAAAACGTGATTCGTCGAAATTCGTTGAATTCGTAGAGTGAGGGATAGAACGAGCGAATGACCGTTTGGTCTAAATGCACCTTAAGTAAGTATGTAATATTCAAAGACTGAATATCAAAGAGTCAATATCAAAATATAAATTAACTAGCTAAAGGCCGAGCGTTGTATGGGCTCGCATATAGTTTTTCATCCTATGAATATTATCGTCCACCATATTGGAATTATTTACCGAATGACACATCTCACGAAAGTCAATGAAAACTCTGATGTATTGGAACTAAATAAGAAAAATAGTTCTAAGGCCTGCTGAAGTAATTTTACGCACAATCGGATCGCATGACGAATGCAGACGTAACACAATGCCTGAGATCAAGGTGCCGTTAAATGTCACGGTATTTCCTGACCGACTGTACAACAGGTTTAGTTTTAACCCGGCCTGCAAGGAGGTCAAAATTGCACATAAGCTGCACAGAATAAATATCGGGAGCGACTTGCTCTATGTACTCGTATTATGTCGCCTTCGGCTGGTCTTTTTTGAACTTTTTAATAACTGCTTCGGGAACGCTAATTGAGTCATACCAAAACAAATATTGAATATTAATTAAGTACATACGTAAATAACATCTTGATTTTATATTCCTATTTTAAAGACAAACGGGTCTTAATCGCGTAAACTTACGTTTAATTATATCCTGACGCAGGCAGGTGGTGTCTGCCTGCGACGGTGTAACGTCATGGCCGAAACGTCAGGATATAATTAAACGTAAGTTTACGCGATTAAGACCTGTTTGTCTTTAAAATATGAGTGATAATCGTGAAAGTTTAAATCAATTGATTTTATATTGTCTGAAAATTTAATTTACTTACTATGTCATTGGAAATTGCCACATGACACCTGTTTACTTAGTGATTAAATTAAAGGCAATAATCGTTAACAGTCAAAGGACAATATTTAACATTTAGCGTAGTTGATATTTCTCAACTGGAAACGGAAGGTCAGCCATTTGTATATGTATATAATTACCTGAATCATGAGGAAATAGTTTCAATTAATTTAAAATCTATCAAAATATTGATGATACTTCCATATGAAAAATTTAATATTCTTGAGCGATGCTAGATTAATAATTTGTAAGTCCCTAAAATGTTAAATCAAAAAATCTATAGTAGCTTCCACGTTCATCTAATATCGTTCGTCAAATAGGTCCAGGTACAAAAAACATTTTGATTTCTTAGGTGAAATAAGGCGTAGGTAACCATGTATACCGAATTCACATTACGATAACTTTGACTGAAAGCCTGATGGCATTAAGTGTTGAAAAATACAAATTCCTTCATAATTAGAGGTAAATCGATAATGGTAATGGTACTCCAGTTAAAACACCATAGTTAACAGGTCTGTTAGCAGTCTTGGAAACTTTAAAGGCCGTCATTGTAACGAAATAGGCAATATTTCAATTTTAAAGTTGTTAAGACTGAAGAGAATCCTCGGCGAATATTTACGAGGCATAAAACATGCACCGTACGTGAACCGTTAGTTTTTAAACCAATGGATACTTGAACACAACTATGTACTTTAGTGTCTAATATAAAGCGCTAGATACAGGTTTAAGATGTAAAATATTGCCAAGTTATTTCGATTTAATTAAATATTAATAAAACTCATCAATTGGCGAACATGCACAATTGAGCTGACACTAAAATGTTTATACACTTACTTGTACTAAACTTATAAACTACAAAACTTGTTTTCAACAATTTTTGTTACATGTATCTGTATCTCTTTTATTTTATTTTTTATGACGCATTCGTGTATACTGTATTTTCGTGTAAACTTTTGTTTTAATATTTAAATTAAATTGACTTAATTTACCTACGGACCGTAAGTAGTGTAAGTACTGTACTACATAACTTCATTATGAAAATTATTGTCACTAAATATTTTTCTCAATACTAAAATGTTATTTATTTATCAACCAATAGAATGAATAACAAGTCTCAAATCCACAGCGCAGGCTTCGTCAAGTGGGAACAAAATATTAACAATAATAATTAAAATTATGAAAATTGATTATGACATTTCATGTACAAGAAAACATATTGTTTACATGCACAGCGAAAACTTCGCGTTGCTAAATTAATTTAATATCAAGCTCGCAATCTGATGGTGTAAACGCGGGCGCGGCCGCCGGGGAGCGCCGCCATTAGGGACATTTTGCCACAATTACTTTATATCGCGCAATAGATACTGCTGATGGATACAGCTAAGCTCACCCTAAGAGATTTTTTTTATTAGTTTTTCTACTGCCGTACTTTTATTTGTCATTTACATGGTCGTGATCGTGTATACAAGACTTAATAAAATACATGGCTGCCATTTTAGATGTCATTTCTGATGAACAGTAAACCATAGAGGAGCTTCCTTTTTTAATTTTGACGTCTCCCGCCCGACCTTGGTGATTAATTAAATTGTGTTTGACTAAGAATATTTCTCAAATTTGAAAATAATATTTGAAAATAAGTGTGTGGTCTAAGAAAAAGTATTGTATGCAACATTGTTTAACTGGGTCAAAAAATACTCGTGGCGTCTTTAATAACAATTTTCGGCTTCGCCTCATATTGTTGCCCACGCCACTCACCTTAAACAAGAATTGCATAAAATACTATAATATTTCAGCAACATCTCTGCTCTGAGACGTTAAATCACTAAACTTGACTGAACAGTTCAGTGATTTAACATCTCAGAGCATTGTCGGAAACGTGGTTGAATTATTGTGAACGTGGTTAACGTAATTATTTTGTAATCCTGACGCTACTGAACTATATGTATTACATAGGTTACGTATTTTTTTTTCGGAACAACAATTAAGAATTAATATGTTAATTTACAAATCTGTACAATTAATGTACATAAATTTAAGTAACCAACCCTATATCTATAATTAGCCCTTGTGGCATTGTGCCTACCAAAGTCAAAGTCAAATTATTCTTTATTGAAATTGGAATAGCAACAAACTCTTTTGATCTAAGTTACATAAAATTAAAACTACTTCCGGTTCTAACCCTACACCACTACACCCCGAGATGAACCTGTAAGAAACTTGGCGGGACTTGTTTTTTCAAATAATCATGGTATGTATATCTTACAACTAACATGCATTAAAAAAAAACAGTTTTTTTTCTGCACCGACCACCTGCATTCTTGAATGCAGGCGGTCTTATTTATTTCGATTTCAAAAACAAGTTTAATCGCATTCCTAGATGTTTAAATAATTTCATGGTTAAACCGGGAACTTTTCTCGGCCTGTTTTTTTTGCAAGATCCTCAAGCAATTCCTATTCGTATTTCATTGTGTTACCGTAGCTCAATCTACCCAGAATGACCCCCGCAGGGTAAGGAACCCGGGTGTCCCCAAGCTACGTGATTATTCGTATGGCATGTCCACCATGACACAAGTCCATGTTTTGGTTTTATTTCACATATTTCACAGGAAAGTTAGCGCACCCAGGGAGCCACACCCAGTCATTAGGGACATTTCGCCACAATTAAATTACCGCGCAATAGAAAGCAGCTAATGCGATATTGTTGCACGCCACTATCTGACTCTGTAGTTTATTTACTTATCTGTGGTTATGCAACTATTCAAAGGAACTTTCTTAAAGCTTCTGAACCCTTAACGATAGGTTTATATTAAAATAGGAGTAACTTTGTGATGTTGTCCAATTTATTCCTCTTTCGTTTGAGTCATATTTACAAATTAAGAATTGTGATAATAAATACCTATTATTTGTACATAAATTAATATACAACAATATTAATATTTATTGCAACTCAAAGAGAAATACAGAAAAAATAGTAAGAGTATAAGTTGCAAAGAGGTAAGGCGAAGGAGGATAAAGGGCCGCCTTATCGGTAAAGAGCGACCTCTTCCAGACAACCATTGGGTAGTTTTGGGTTTGGAGATAAGAAAATAAAAGTTGACGTAGAAATAATATTTATGTATAATGAAGACTACGTAAGTAGATACATAACCCAGTACTCTGCCTTTTGCTTGATCCATGTTGATATTAAAACCCATCGGCAAGCCAATATACTTTAGCTTCTTAACCCTTGAAAACATACTACAGTTTACAACACTTAAACATAAATTATAGAAACATTAATGTCAACTTTCAATAATCTCTATACGTACATAGTGTATACTAGGATGTAAGAAGCTGATAACCTTAAGACATGCATACATTGAGCCCTTTCCACTATTTATATCTACAATATCCTTAAGGGTACAGTGTAATGTAAGTGAGCTCGAACAAAAACTAGTAGCTTCGCAGGGCCGTTTTTGTTCGCTACATAAAAGAACATAAGAAGGTGAAGATAGATAGGTTGTGTACCTACTTCTTTGAAATCTATTTTGAACTTTGCAGTGTCAATTTGGTAGTTACATGATTATTTAGTATGGTACTTGTAGTGTCTTAAGGTGCATTCAGACCAAACGAGCATTCGCTATTCTATCCCCCACTCTACGAAATCAACGAATCACGTTTTGTGTAAAACGATTGAATTTCGTAGAGTAGGGGGTTAGAATAGCGAATGCTCGTTTGGTCTGAATGCACCTTTAGTTGGGTACGGCGTCTTTAATACATTTGTTAGGTAGAGGTGCTAATCATATTATAAAATATTTATTTTTCTATCTCTGAACCAAATAATTTTAAAGCAATAGGAAGATGAAACATAACTCCTGGATTCTGATATGCATTTAGATTTAAATAGATTTTGTTCTTCTTAGTGACTGGTTTACCGGGTTATATTCATTATAATTAAATAAGTTTCACCATTTCACGCTAGGAGTCTCTCTGCGTGATCGGATTAAAAATGAGACCATCCGCAGCAGAACCAAAGTAACCGAAATAGCTCTCCGAATCGCTAAGCTGAAGTGGCAGTGGGCGGAGCACATTGCGCGTAGAACCGATGGCCGTTGGGGCGGGAAGGTACTTGAGTGTCGGCCACGTACCGGAAGGCGTAGCGTGGGTAGGCCCCCCACAAGGTGAATCGATGACCTGGTGAAGGTCGCAGGAGTCCGCTGGATGCGGGTGGCGCAAGACCGATCATTGTGGCAATCTTTGGGGGAGGCCTATGTTTAGCAGTGGACGTCTTTCGGCTGATATGATGAAGTTTCACCATTGAAACCGTCTAGAAACTGTATTTCTAGCATTTCATAGACATCAGTAAGAAGATATTTTTATCAAAAGGCGGGGTGAATTTGTGACGCCACTCTGTTCGATATTTTATTGCTCACGCGAATCGAGCTTAGAATGACACATACATAGCTAGCCAGCCCATAAATTCGGAGTATTCTGATTCTAATAACGTGACATAAATTATTTATTTCAAGTATTGCGCTAGCGATTATTTAGTTAGAGCACTGGCTACACATTAAAAACTAAATGCAAGTTACAATAATCCGCAGCTCCGATTTACATATTACTTGATGTGAGAAAGTGAGTTAATGTTTTCATATTATTTCCCAGATTTCTTTTCTTTTATACTAACCTAAAAGTCCTTGCTTTCGTATAATATTACGTAGGTATGTTTTTTTATCCGACCGACCGACCTACTAATGGTAATTTATTTTCATGAAAATACCAAAGTAGCCACAGAAATATAGAATTAAGATATTAGTTACTAGTTAGGTACTTAAGTTAGGATATTGCCTCGGCTTTTAACTTGTCACCTATTGTATTTTTGATTGAGGTGTGCTAAAATTGTACATTACGATACCAGTGCGAAAAAAATTAAGTTCGAAACGAGAGGAGATAAATTATATACAATATTTGAACTGATTATTAATGTTAGTCGATGTTCAAGAGTTCTAAATGAAATATGTAGGTACTTATTTCAAACTTCAAATTTATTAGTTTGTAGTATTCGTATTTATATGAAACTTGTCACAATAAACTGCGTGGCTATTGGCCTGCGACCATATATAACATGGACGTCTAACGCCAGCTCAAAAATGCCCCCAAAAGCAATTGTTCAATTGTGCCAAGATGGGCAGGACATAGCGCTTTTCTTAATACCGCGCATATTTCGGCGCAACATCGTTGACAAATGTTTATAAAATATAGCCAACCAAAACTTTGATGGACCAATCACAACTATTTTTAAATGGCGGCTTAAGTTTTTATAGGTTGACATTGAAATTCATTGCCGTGATGCATTAAAGAGGGTGTGACACTTGTCAACTAAAATTCAGGACCGTTTTTGAAAGGCAATTTAATATGGCGTGCGGCTTCCATGTTTTATTTGTTCGTAGCTATTGGCATTAAAATGCGCAAAAAGCTTTAGTGAAACTCAAATCAAATTATTTATTTTATTACTAAATATTTATAAAATGTCCATTTAAAGGCTAGGTATTACATTTATATAATTATTCTGACTATTAGAGAGTTTCTTGCCGGATGCTTCTCAGGCAGTGGTGTAGGGTTAGAACCGGAAGTAGTTTTTTTTCTCTCATTCGCTATTTAGTTTAACGATTCAAAAGCGCTCGTTTTTGGGCCTAATTGAATAAAGAATATTTTGACTTTTGACTTTTAGCAAAATAATACATATGTGTAAAATCGATTAACAGTATCAAAACTCTTAAACACTATAATCTACATTATAGATTATAATAGACTTATATATCATAAAGTGAGGCAACCAGTTTCAGCTGTGCTTGTGCTAGGTCTTAGACCAACGTCCTATCGCCTATAAATAAAGTTTGAATAATGTAATAGCTTTGCCACCGACGTTTTTATGCTTCTTTTTTACAGCCCGCCCTTATTCTTGCAATATGATCGGCTGATTTGTTTTAGGTATATGAAAAAAATACCTTAAATTTTTTATCATAATCTTAAAAGTAAGTTACATACTTACTTTTAAGTATTTTTGGGTTTCATGCCTCAGAAGAAAAGACGAAACCTTAGCTTATGAAAAAACAAAATGCACCAAATTAATTCGTTTTGGTATTCCGCTCTTTTACCACGTAGTAGGTATAAATCTTAAATATAATAATCGCTCATCATGTGATAAATAGTTTATTTAAAATGAAATAAAGGAATCATCCAATTTTCTTAACATAATTTTTTACGTATTCGAGCGTCGATTATGTTAAATTCCGTTTCTTCGCGCAAATGTCTGATTTCCCTCCTTATAGAGTCTTCCGCCTACAAACGATTTGTAAATTACAAACAGCAATAGCTTTATCTGTAAACAATGCCAAACTGTATAAACTAGCAATAAGGTAAAACCGCATTGCAGAACGACAGTTTTACTAATTAATCATTAATATAACTCCATTATTCAAATGAAACTGCAGAGCGATTTGAATAATTTGACACGAAGACAGTATCTAAATACTGTGTTCTCTAGCGACATAAAAATACAATTTTTAACCGACTTCAAATAAGAAGGAGGTTCTCAATTCAACAGATTTTTTTTGTAGATATATTTATTTATAGATTACAAGTTGGAGTCTGATGATAGGATCTTGGAGCTAAGTCATTAACCATAAATAAGTCTTTACCTATTAGGAGACACAGGTGGCAAAGGTTAAGAAATTGTTACTTAATTGCGACTTGCAAGCTTCACATCTTGGGATTCAAATTAGTTTTTCCGTAAAAGACAAATAGACATTTTCTTATTATAAATTAATAAATTAAATAATTCAATCATGAGGATGTTTTTTAGCTTTTTTGAGTTACAAAGAAGAGAAGAGGTATAAACAAAATATATCTAGGCACATATCGTTCGATTATAAATATGATATTTTTTTAAACGGTTTTTTTACTACTAATTTAAAATGCCATTTGATTGAAAATTACACTTATTTGTATTTTGCATCAGTATCTTAAACAGTTTTATACCTCTTGTCAAAGTCATAATTTAAGGGAGAACATATTTATAGCAGCAATATAGCGGTCGTAAGGAAGAGAGGCACTAGAATACAGCCCATTTCCTATTGACAATCTTAGTCACGCAATTTTAAAGAAAATGTAAATTCGCGCAGACGACCGAATCGGCGAACGTGTGCGAAACAACAAACAATCCAGTCGTTTAATGGCTAATTAGATTTGCATTTATTTGGGGAATTACTGCGGCACCGTATTAACTGTACATCGGTGTGTTCGTTCCGCGCGAAGGCGCTATTCCGTACACTGAACCAGTGTACACTCGACCAAATGGGACCCTAGCCCACTATAGAACCTTATCATAATGACAAGTATTAAGAAATTTCTTACAATTTGACTTATGGAGTCACTTTGACATAGTTCCCGAGTGGCCTAAGGTTCCGATGGGTTGACTGGACCGTGAGTTACTTTCTATACATCACATACTCGCATATTAGTATGATATTGGTGCAAGCGAGTGAGTAGCTCATGTAAGCATACAAGTGTACGTTTTTTTTTTTTAATATTTATTAAAGAGCTTTATCGCTTAGCGATAATGTCGCTCCATAGACCCATCAAGTGTACGTTCGGTGTCACACTAACGTATGAATATTCAAGTGCAACAGACAGGTTCCGTTGGGGATACAATACAATATTATATCAGTAGGTATTAGGTGTACAATTGATATTATGTTAAAGACCCCTTTCCCATAACCCGTTAATATTGTCCTCATCTTAATGTAGTGAACTACATAATTACTTGGTATTTAAAAGCCCTTCGTAGGACTATGTACACTGACAACACAAGCCGGTAACGTTCATGTCGTCACGAAACCAAGTCTAGACACTAGACACTAGACAGGTCTCAATTTTATTCTAGCCAATCACTTTTAACTAAGTACTTGTTGATTGTTTAATTTTTACCTGTATCTGCAATAATTTTGGTCTTACCACAGTTGACGTCATTTTCCATAAATTAAATTAAAATGCGTAAGTAGGTATCTTTCGTTTAAAATGATGTTAAATGGGACAGGACTTGTCGTGTGGGGTGGTCGTGAAGATATTTATTGAAGGAATGTTTAATTGTCTATAGTTACCTAATACCTGTACCTATCATCATCATCATCTAGTCCTAGCCGATTTCGGCCACGGCGACTGGTTACACTGGTTGTTGAGCGCGTCGTTCATGTGCTCTCAGGTGACTGATGTAGCCAATCTTTGCAGTAAATGTGCGACCTGTACCTATAGTTATTAGCGATATTATTGTTTTCGCACTAAATTAAGTTCTGAGGTATTAGATTGAGTATAGTTCGGGAAATATTATTTGACCGACTCCTATCTTACCTACGACTTTTTGTTTTGCGTCATTAACAATAGAAAAGTGCTCGACTGCTGATTGTCTAGTAAGTGTTAACGTTAACGCAAAACAAAAGGTCGTATCGTAAGATACCAGTCGGTCAAATTATATTTCTCGAATTATACCTATTTGTTACGTCCCATTTAGTACGTGTTGCTGTTATTTCATGTGAAAAGTTTCTGGTCTAGATCTCTATGTGGTACTTTTCTTGCCGCAAATATTACATGTATTAAAACTATCAATTACTTTTATTTTATCTAGTAAAATTACATCCGTAACTATACAGTTATGTGTAATTAAACTGAATAAATAAAATTTATTATGGTACTTTATTAAGAGAAGAGTTTCCCACATAGTCGGGTAAACAATGAATTGGTGGTTAAAGTAAATATTCCGTTCATGATAAGGTCATTGTTCCTAATAGCCTTATCACACTTGCGATTTGCGGAAATTGCGGGTGCATTGAATGCGAACCGAGCGCTCAGCGAATTCGTCGTGAGCGCACAAAAATTTTGCCGCGAACCAAGTAGATACCTAGGCAGTCTTACCTAACGATACTATATTCTATATTTTGCGATACTATATTCGCGGGCGTGGTTAGATTGCGATTGCGAATCTAATGAATATCATGTCAATGTGAGAAACCAAATAAAGCTTAGAAAAAAATATGTTTAGGTATTGAAAGTTAAATGCTTTTACATGAGTAATTAGCTGTTTACTAACTGTATGATGAATTAATCATAAATTGCTAAAAACCAGCTCCAGGTGAATACGATACTGTAACAACCTAATACATTACGCAAGTTTTTTCCCGTCGGAACATAAATCAAGATATTATCTGTCAATTTAAAATAAGGCATGTTCGAAATAGGTCGTTGAACTGGCGCGCGCGGCGAAACGCCCGTTTTCGAACGCTTGCGCAACTTGCGATGGGGCCAAAAGATTATTTTTTAAATATTTTACCATTATTTGCGGCTTTTAGATGCTTTGATACAAAGCCGAAGAACTATAACAATTCGGGATGAGCAACTCCAGCAGTTATGATATGGGCATCGGAGTAATAAGGGTCAACAGTAAAAAAAAATATGGTCAATTTTTTTTATGTAGGCATGTACATTGTACATAGTTAAAGGCCTTATTAAAAACTTAACGTAATAAAGTTTGTGTTATGTGTTTTTCATGCAATAGAAAGAGACGGGTAGTATAAGTAGTAGTGGCCATTCCTCTACCTATAGGGCCATTCCATATGAAATCATCAGATTCTGGTTTAATTCCGCGCTGACTGATTTTTAAACAGTTTGAAAAAAATCAAGGATGATAGTCTTAAGTAAGTTGTACGTAAACCGTCAATACTTTTTTTTTTACTTGCTGCTCATCCAGATGGGGCCCGCTTTAAGTTTCAATTTACCTGTTTTTGAGGTTCCACGAGAGGCGATGTTAATTTGTTTCGGTAACTAATATACATTTTTTATATATTTTTTCTGATTCTCTAGTAAACGTACTTTAAAATGTTATTATCTATATGCATCAAGCTATTTTACTTATTCCATCATAAATGTTGAAAGTTTTGTGAATATTTTCAAATTCCGCCCATTTTCTATTGGATTTTGCAGCATGTCTACTGGGCTTAGGGAATCAATATTTTTTAACTGTATAGTACAAGTAATGCTCTCATAAAATAACTAAGGGTTTGATCACAAACTTTTCATTTAGCTGAAAAAAAGAATGGTAAAGTTGGCCATTTTACGAAATTGCTCAACTTTGACTTAAAATTTCATCATGTTTGGCAATATAAAAAAATCCAAAAAGTTATACAAAAGATAGTACCAACTCTATTCTATAGGAATCCGTTTCATTTGGTTTGTGTTTTCGATTTCTGTGTGAATTATGATTTTTTTTAATGTTCATTTTTCGGAACTTTTAACGACTATTTTCCGGCGCTCTATGACTTTACTATTTTAAATAGTACACATTAAATTATTCATAACTATATTTTATTAGTCATTAACAACAACAAGAACCTTTATTTAAGCTGCGATGTACGTAATTAAGTATGTCAGTGTGTATGACCCTTGTGTTAATGCACGATTTACGAATTCATGTTCATATCATGCAAAAGTCAGCAAAAAAGCTTGTCACAAATATGTAATGTATATATGTGCGTGTGTGTGTGTAAAGTATTATTACCTGACTACCTTTACGACATTAACATTTTTGGAGCAGGAATATCTTCCGGCTCGTAAGGTGCCGTTTGAAACTGGCACAAAATTATGATACGACCTGGTATTTTTTATTGTTATCGCATTATTGAATCAACATCATTACTCTTATCTAAAGACAGTAGGCATAGGCATGTGTAATAAAACTTATAAGTACCCTATTTCAGACGTATTATAAGATGTGCCACTAGCATTTTCATGCGTACCATCAAGAAAGTGGTGTACCACTTTTTTGGTTGACTGTACATAGTAAACGAGGGAATCAACAATCATCATTTTGTTGTTTATTACGTTTTTAAATGTTGTCCGTGATAAAAAAAAAACATTAACTTAAACAACTACTTTGAAACTTCTTGCTAACTTGTAGATTTCAAAAAATCATATCTCTTTCAAAAATCAATAACACAATATAAATAAAGATGATTTACAAAGAGCAAAGTAAGTTCTCCTCTTCTGTGTACTTTTCAGATCTTTAAACTTTGCCAAACATGGTTTTTTTTAACGTCATAAAAAGCAAATTCTACAAAAATGGTTTTGTAATTTACTGTTTTTTTAAGTTAGAAGAACTAAATTCAAAAATATTGTTAAAGTTTTCATTTAAAGACTATTTGAGCTTGTTAATTTAAAAAAAAATACCTGTCTAGACCAAGCGAGCAATCCAATAAAAGCTACTGAACATCACTGAACATTAGCAAAATAACATGAAGTTTTAGAAGTTTGTCATACAATAAGTAATAAAAATATACATACTGTAATACATACATGTACAAGTACACATATTAAATAGTAAATTAACATATAATAAAATTCAGTTTCACACATTAAAAAAAAATTAAAGCAATTTTCATCGACCTCAAAAATCGCTTATTTTTAAACTTCAGACCTATGTTATCTGGCTGTTAGGCTGTTTAAAAATTAAACAACTACGGTTTTATGTAAAGCATACCTATATTATCATCCATGATTTTTTTCATACAAATCGGAAAGCATGCAGCGCACCTCATTTGATGATTTCATATGGAATGGCCCTATAGAGAATTTTAGCTTTTTACATGTCCGTTACTCGTCGTAATTATTTAAAAAAAAAGTTTCCACCCTAGGGGAGAGAAAGCAAATTTCCACCCACTTACATACCCATGAAAACTCAACTTTCTGAAAAGATAGGATGAAAAATATGTAAATGTCAAAATGTTAAGCCGTGTTTCCACTTAGTGTTCTGATGAGCATTCACGTGTTGTGGGCAGACGAACGAACATTTTGCTATGTGAAATCCTGTTTTCATCTGTCCAAGAACGAACGCTAGACTTCCTGAAACCTGAAAATTTCGAATATGGGCGTGACACACCTGTCAAACTAGATAAGAAATACCCTTAAAAAGTCCTTTTTCTATACTCATATTTTGTTGATTTCTCATTACAGATTACTCCTATGAAGATCTTCAAACTGAAGCGATGCCGAACTGGACTGGAGACCTCACCTTGCGCGCGTCGCTTACTCTTCTCGTGTAATCGCCCCTACTTTGGATAAAAAAAAACTAATTTTGAATAAAGAATAAATGCCACTCTTAGTTAATATTCTCGAAATACACCAAAATTGTTTTTCTCTATTCTGCAAGCCGTTAGTCCCTCATTTTCGAACGAACGATCATACTTTACACTTGTTAAGTGTGAAGTAATTCCTCTATTCATTTATTCTTTGTTAAATATAATCCTTATATTGTGACAAAGTAAACGTTTATAGATTCTAAAAAATATCTGTGAAAAGAGGCGGCGGTTTATAATTTACTATGGAGAGCCAACTCTTCGCGCCTACAATATTTCGAATTTCCTGCCATATTCTACTGACAGCGACAGTTAGAGTATACAGGGTGACATCGGAGTCGTGATCCAAACTGTGAGAAACGTGTTAAGATGGTCTTCCTAAACAATGTTCTCTATGGGACCTATATGAACAAACATACTTTTTTTACGACTAGTAAAGTTCGAGTTCATTAATATGTATACATTTCTCCATACTAATCCTTTCCAAATGTGTTTACATAATTATGAAACGAGACTGGAAGTTATGAACACTTCCGCACCGTTCGGTATGGAAACAGTTTTTTTTTTTTCGCGATATTCATATTTGTTCCATGGGAAACCTTGTTGAGAATGACCATCTTAACACGTTTCTCACAGTTTGGATCACGACCCCGATGTCACCCAGTAGTACTGAAATGTCATAATTAAAAAATTGCGCATATTATCTATAGTAGCCTATAGATAGATAATAAAGTGATCTACGACGGTTAGGGCGTCAGCTTGTTCACTGATATTTCATAATAAATATAGATGGAAATATTAGAAATTTCCGTTATAATCTTTGACATCTACTAGCACACTGCCTGGGACCAAATTTATGTTATTATTGTCATAATTATTTATGGTCCTGCTTTAAATTTTCAAAGATCATACTCGATCGAAAACTTCGCGATAACGTGTGTTTGATCTCTTTATGTTAATAAATATTGTTATTTATGATTTAAATGCCATATTACGGTATAATTCCCTAGTTGTAGTTGATAAGTTAGGATATCTAACCCTGTTTCGTTTTCATTTACAAATTCATCATCGGCAAGCAATATGGTAGATGCAATTTTATAAAGACATTCATTTTACATAGCTTGCATACGTTTTGAGGTTTTCGGAGCAGTATTTTATGCCTATGGCATAGGCCATATAAGTTTAATATTTTCTTATGCATGAATACAGTAATTGACTTTGACCATATTTAATGTACACGTAGATAAATTTAAACATTTCCTTAGAATTTCAAACTAAATATTGTGCTAAAACGAAATAGATAAAATAAATTTTTTAGGTAACCGTTTTTATAAATATATACTATACCTATAAAAATGTGTAGCAATCCGATTGAATGTTGATGTAAGATAAGTTTTCCAATCACTTAATATTTGGTTATAAAACCAATAAATACATATTTGATTTCCCAACGAAATATTATGTAAAAACACCAGCTGTTTGGCTGTTTTTGTACAATTATTGTTTTCACCATTAAGGCATAAGGCCAGTACAAAATTCCTACAATTTCGGCTAATAATGTAAGGATTAAAAGCCGCGATATTTTCAGGGTACCCTTCTTATTGATAATAATTATTACTTACCTTTGTCATGTCACCTACACATTTGTAGGTGTGTATTATGTACGATTTTATTGTATAATTTAAATATTTGATAGCTCCAACGTTAAATCACCAAGTACCTACTCATATACACCTTGTCACAATGCACATAAATGTATTTGGAAATCAAATTAGTTACCTACTTATTTATTATGTCGGTATGATATTGTTTGTCCCTTGCGGTCTTATAGGCAATTTGTAAAGACCGAAAGGGGTAAACAATACTTATCGGCATGCTGAGTTAGGAGACGGTTAACATTTATCAATAAGGGGGTAAATTATTTGAAATACTACCCTACTAGGCCTGTTGCGAACTTCATAAATCGTAAATTCCAAGTATTTATTTCATCTGCCCATGAACGAAGGTGTCATTGCATCGGTAATCGTGTAGGGTAAAATCACCAATAGATGAACAGTTAAGCAACTTTCCCAACTTTAAATATTTTTTTCTATATGATGTAACTCATATTCATCAATTTTAATTTTTTTATATGATTCCGCATTTTATTGAGTTTAGAATAAGTTATTTTCGTGCCTCGTATTAAACTACAGTAATTTTATAAAAATGATTATATTAAAAAAAGACCCAAATTCCCCAGTAGTTGAACAAAGTGCCCTATCACTGAACAATGTGACTCCAATAGATGAACCAGCATAATTGCAATATAGCGAGACCAATATATGAACGCCAAGACTCCAATAGATGAATAGAGCATAGTAAAAATGTTGGTTTCTTAGATAAATTAATTGTATTTAACCCAAAGAACCTTCTTTTAATGAAATATAAACACGGTGTACATTGTGTAACAATCTGATCTCTAAGAACCAAAGTTTAACTTTTCCCAAATTCAATCGTTCATTAAAATCAGTTGGTTCATGTTTTGGACACCGCATCAACGAAATGAACGAACTAAATTGATTCGAATTCATTTATTGGAATCCAACCCAAAAGATGAACCAGTAAATTTTCCTAGTTCACGTTTTGGACAGCGATTCTTGAGTTGAACAACCCCGTTTCCATACAAAAGTAAATTACTTTAAAACGTGTTACATGAAAAAAGGGACGTTCATCTTTTGGTCTAAAAATCAACTACAAAACTGATTGTAATTTTATATATAAATATTACATCTAGCTTTTTTATTTTAATTTACACAAGCATTTGAAAATTCGAGCCTTTGCCCAAAAGTTGACCGTCGTTCATCTTTTGGCCCGAACACACAATATTGGAACCATAACTTGACCAGCAAATATCTCATAAAATAAATAAAAAATAAGTATTATTTATAATATACTCAATAGAGATATTAGTCTAAAATCTATACTGAAGTGAATCAAGGAAATAAAAGCTACATTGGATTTTTTACGTAATTAAAAGCTTAAATTTTTGAGGGCTTTTCTTAATAAGGATCCCATATAAAACGCAATTTTGGCGCGAAGCGCAAACTCGACGACCGCTCACTGCCTCGTGCGTGGCTTAATTGTCTGGGAATTCGCATGCGACACTCGATATAGTGCTGCTGCGTGTGTAAAAAATACTCCCAGGCGTGTAAAATTATTCCTGATTTAATTATTTACATTTTTAGGCCTATCAGTCAACTTCTGGGTGGCAGTCATCTATTGGTGCTTTTACCCTATCTGTAACAACTAATACTCGTACTTGAAATTTTCGATTTTCGATATTCACGATAGGCTCTCAGTTTATAAAATGTTGAAGGTCTAGTTAATAAAGTTTTATAAATTCATAACGAAAAACATGAGGTGCCTTATTTTTGTGAAATTATTTCCCATTCTTCAAAAACACTTGTACTTAGGGAAGTATGTATTTAAGTAGGATGTCATAACTAATGACTTATTTTTAAGAGAAACAGTCACAAAATATCTAAGTATGTTAAGCAATTTTGTATGCATTTATCGTTTGTATCTACCTAGTTTTATTAGTTGGGTACTCTTTTTAAGTACTAGCAGACATTACATAAGTACCTACCTGTCTCTCTCTGGTGAATTAACATACAATAAAAAATATTGCTATTAGATTTTTTTTCAATACTCCAAAAAGGGTTTCTTTTAGATTACGAGAAAACTTTCTTTTTTTTAAATTGATTCAAGTGGTGGATTGGACGGACTGGAAAAAACCTGTATGCTAGTACTTATTCAATCACTACCGTACAACTACGTACTTTTTCAGTACAGGTGGTGCTTTTTTTAGTAATAGTGGTCCATTTATTGTCAGGTCGAAATTTTGGAGGGCCATCTGTACTGAAAAACGTCGTACGATAATCGTGCGAAAAGGAAATTCGCAGTTCGTATCAATTAAAAACAGTCCCTTCGGCACTGGTCTCACCGCGAGCTACTAAGCTATGAACTATGGGCTATAAACACGAACAAAAGATACGCACTCCCGTGTAAATAAACAAGACACGGCGATACTCGCCCGGCGGTAATAGCCGATAGTTGGGAAAGTATCGCCGTGTCTCTTTTATTTACACGGGAGTGCGCACCGTTTATAGCCGATAGTTCATAGCTTAGTAGCTGGCGGTGAAACCAGTGCCTAGGCCGTGTTTTAATTTATCGCCACTCGTTTCGAACTTTATTTTTTCGCACTTGTATCGTAATGTACCATTTGTGTTGCAATTAATAATACAATCATTAAACAAAATCGCTAATCAAAATCTACTCAGACATGATACCTACCCGAAAAGTCACAACATTTTTTTATTGATATATTATTTATGTTGCAACAGGGTCTATAAATCATTCCATTATATGTTTCAATAAATACACGGGTCAAAATACTTTTCGTTACCTTATAATTGCTTTTTCAGCAGGTTTTACGACTAGTATGAGATGTGGTTCATTTTTTGTCAGGTCAAAACTTCGGAGGGCCATCTGTACATCGATCTATTTTAAATTGATGCATCTGGACTGAAAAACGTCGTACAGACACGTGCGAAAATGAATTCCATAACTCGTGTCGATTATTTACAGCAACACGTTTCGAATTTAATTTTCTTGGAACATGTATCGTAATGTATAATTACCGAGTGAATTATTTGTACTTTTTGTAGGAGATAAAGTTAGTGTTTGGATTATGATCATATACAAATATGCCTACTTACCTACCTAAAATAATATTGTAAGGCTCGATTTCACCAAACTTTAATTCGAAGAATAAGGCTTACTCTCGGATAGTAATTCCAAAACTCCATAGTAATTTGACACTAAGTAGTAGTATAGTCATTGTCCCAATCTTTGGGGGAGGCCTATGTTCAGCAGTGGGCGTCTTTTGGCTGATATGATGATGATGATCTGAGATTAAGCGTTTTTCGTCGATTAAAAGTTTGGTGAAATCGAGACTTACCAGGAAACCTACAACTACACTATATTCTTATATTCTCTGATTTAGTCGAAAAGTATTTTGATCTGTCTTGTCTATATAAGGTGGAAGTACTAGTACCCGACGCTGTACCAATACTCGTCATCATAGCTTGAGTTGCTATCGATAATATTTATAAAATCAACTATTGGGGCATTTAAACGATGATAAATGTATGTGCCTTTAATGCTTCATATCCCAACTTTGAAACAATTAGCTTATATTATAAATCATTTGCATAATTTTCCCAATATGTGACATTGAAACTTGTACTGAGGTGCCATCTATTGGGACTGCCAGCAAAAACACCTGACACTTACTCGTACAATGGAGTTGACTAAGAAAATTTGCAATTTTGAGAAATGTTGATATTGTCACCCTATAAAATAAATACTATTTAACAAAACTTACACATTACACTACTTTATGTAGATTTATATATGAGCAAAATATCGTCATATATATAAATAATATTCTCTGTTAACATGTTACGTACTGGTACTTCCACCTTAACATATTATAATAACGTTAACGTATTTCAATTGATCAACCCGTACCTATAGATAGGTTAGATATTTGTAATGATAATTTTCTCGGAGGTTCGAATTGAAAACACATGCACAGTAAAGGCTTGTCCCCTTAATAATCATTTTGGATCTTTGATTAACTTATCACATCACATTGATTTATGCAATTTTACGTATTTGTAATTCCAAATATCAAATTTGCGCTTAGAATATCTTAATTCTATTGTCATATTTTATAATAAGTAATAGGTACCTACACTTTATTATAATAATTGTCATTAGTTCGTATATTTTTTCAATAAATGTTGTCAGTCTCAAGATAATATTGTAATTCTTATAAAATAATAAACAAATGATTTTAAATTAATTGTATATTACTTACTTCTTAACAATCACATAAGTTACACCAACTTTCGGATAACAAAAGCGTCAAAAGATTATAGCAAGCAATAGGGCAATCATCAAATGTTAGCGAAATGCAGATAATCACCAAATAAAAAATTTAAAAACCAACTTCAACCGATTTCTCCAAGATCTCTGATTTGTTTCCATCATTGGTTTCCTGTCATCAAATTCTACTTTCTGAAGGCGAATGCTTATAAATGAATTAAAATTACCAAAAACGCTACACATGTAAGTTGGGACCCTTTAAACGAAGCGTGAAGAAGCATCTAGCGGGCCAGCAAGGCCGTGGCAACTAACAGGTTACTGATTATCTCCTGTTCGTTGCCGCCGCGATTTGGGCTCTACTTTTCACTTACGATCAGGTGGAGTGGAGCCACTTTGTTGTGCCAACATAAAAAAAAAAACACATGTACGTGGTACCTATAACATTTGAAGAGATCCCTTGATTTATCCAAGTTCCCATCATCAGACCCCAACTTGGTGCCACGGGACCATCTCGGGGTTATACACGTTCGATTATAAAAAAAATCAAATTGGTTCACAATTCTCGGTGATATCGGGTAACATTCATAGCACAAAAAAATCAGTCGAATTGAGAACCTCCTCCTTTTTTGAAGTCGGTAAAAAAATGACAACCGCTAACTTACTGCCCCTTAATTAATATCTGGGTACATGTACAATTTGCAAAACATGTTTTATTCATTAAACAAGTCGTCTATCTTTAAAGAGACCCGAGGCATTAAGTTGCGAGTTGTTACTGGAGTTAAAAAACTAATCATGTCCACGATTTCGCCCTGTTTAGTTATATTTGTTTAAAAGTTTTCGGAAAAGGTGATTAATTTTGTTTATACTCTGGCGAACCAGCTTGTCAGTAGGAAAAGGCTTGATAAAATGTAGGCGCGAAGAGTTAGCGTCCCATAGAAAATTTGAATTAGCCAGAGTACGAATGGTTTTTTCCATAATATAATTATAAGTTGTTCGGTAAACCACACACCTAGTTTTTTTTTCGTGTACTTACCTAAATAAAATGAAATTACTGTTAATCTTTTCTTTTATTTAAGAATAAAATTACGAAAAATTACTTTTGCACACGATAGACATTTCAAATTACGAACCAAAACAAAAATAATTGCTACCTACAGTAAAAATAATACTATTATCGATTTAGTCTGCAATTTTGGCGTTTTCTCGGACAAAACAAATAAAATTTATCCAAGACAAGTACTTAGGTTTGGCTAAAAATGTTGTAAATGGCCTAGACTATCACCCACTTTTAGTTTTGCATTCGGTTACCCTCCCCTGTTAACACCCTATATATTTTACATAAGGCTTAAAATGTTTTCTACGCTTTTGGTGTAGATAATGCTTAAAACCTCCTTAGAAAATTATTCAAGTGACAACCAAAGAAAATCTTAGGTATTACCGCACAAGGATGAAAATGTAATGAAAAAGTGAAGTTAATATAAAGCTTTTAAAAACAAGCGTAGGTATTTAATATACCTATTGGATTATGATTATTGATGAGGCTAAAAGTGGTCTAATAATAGCTACGTTACGAGCAAGTCTGTAAAAAAATCGAAAAGTATATGCATTATAACTATTTTAAGGATACATTGCAAAGACAAGGGTCAATTTTATTACAAAAAAAATATCAACTTGAGCATAATAAAGTGGCGCCACCAACTGAGCAAGAAGGCAAAGAAGCTACTGAACAACCTTTATTCTAGCAATGGGCAATTCTGTCAGGCAACAATAGATGGCGCTGCCATCAACGTCTTGAATAGATAGACATAGACTGGCATCTATCCTACATATGTATATACATGCTCGGGGAGATCTTAATGTTCATCCTATCCTATCATATATAGCTTGAGTTGCCATCGATAGGATAAAATCAACTTTGAAACAATCAGCTTATATCTAAATTATTTGCATAATTTTAAGACAGGATGACATTTATTAAGACTGAGTGTTAATATTTTCAATATCCCAATATGTAACATTAAAAACTTGTACTGAGGTGCCGTCTATTGGAACTGCCCACGAAACCACCTGACACTTACTCTATTACAATGGAGTTGACGAAGAAAATTTGCAATTTTGAGTTGTCCATAAAACAAATACTAATTTAACAAAACTTACAAACTCCTCTGCCAAAGAAAATAACGATACTTTATGTAGATTTATATAGGTATATAAGCAAAATATCGTTATTCAAATAAATATTCTCCGTTTACATGTTACAGAGTAGGTATTATATTCTTTGCATGTTACGCACTGGTACTTCCACCCTACCTGTCGTGTATTTTATAATTGGTGTATTCGTGTTCCATAATATGCCTATTGTCTATTAATTAAGCACGCAATGTACGTAACATTATAAAACATTACTACTTAATACCCGTCTCGTTCAATTAATTTGTTTTAATAGCAATGCTTTGTATCGAATACTACTTAAACGAATAATTAGGATTCGCCGAGTTACTTTATTAAACTTTATTGCACAGTAAATTATGTGTATACAACAGTTGGACTTTAAGACAAGTCTACCAGTCAACCTGCAGGCCAAACAGAAATCATTATTGGTTTGAAGGGTACCATAGGTACTTAAATACAATAACAAAAAATTAAAAATTTAATTTTGGGCTCATTAGACTCAGTCTAATGTATGTAAATGAAATGAGATTTTGATAAAAGCTTAAGTTCATAAATGTATAAAGTTTTTCTTCGGTTACCGCGAGGATTACTCATGAAATAAAACTATGAAAACGGATAAACTCGCGTATATTAACTAATTTTAACTTCATTCCGACGTTTCGAACACTTTACAGGGTTCCGCAGTCAGTCATCCGCAGCCCACGAACCCTGTAAAGTTTTCGAAACGTTGGGATGAAGTTAAAATTAGTTAATATACGCGAGTTTATCCGTTTTCATAGTTTTATTTCATTCATTAATGTAGTTTTTAACAATAACTTTTTATTAGGTACTTTACCACAGTCAAGTAGGTATAATATATATATTGTATATACTATATTGAATGATATGAAGGATTTGGGTTGTTCACTAAGGCAAACCAAGAGAAACATTAGGCACTCTATTTTTTCCCAGCGCTTCGTCGCTTTTCTCATTAGTACTCTAACGCTCATTAATTACTTAACTACGGTTTCATTCAATTACCTCATCATATCAGCTAAAAGACGTTTACTACTGGATACAGGCCTTCCCCAAAGATTGCCACTATGACCGGTCTTGTACCTACTAGATAAAAAAAAATCTCATGATTTGTTGTAGACTTATCAAAAACCCATCAGAAATAACTCACTGATTGTCATAGATATTTCGAGTGATATGTGTTCGTAATGTATGTAATATTTAGACAGGTAGGAGTTTGTCAGGTAAAGCCTTGTAGTTATATTAGAATTAGGATGTGTATCTAGAGCCAGAGTCTACGTGACATATGGCATTTCAAAGCCCCACTATATTGCAAAGATAAAAAGGAAGCCTGAACTTATTAGAAGACGATTAGATATTTAACTAGGCACTTTAGGACATTTTGGGTATTCAGGTTATTTAAAAACACGACATACTTAACAATAGTTTTTATTCAAGATAAGGTAAAAATAGTTATTTAGCAAATTAACCTAGGTATTTTTTTCTATTTAAGAACTAGTATCATGGCAAATAATAATTCAAACCTCCTAAATGTCCCTCGTCCCTTAATCTCTGCTTAAGCAGCCGTTCTTCTTCATACCCGTCTATACCCAGCCCCAATCGTTCGATCAATCTTTCGCCTTTGTCTCCATGGAGCCCCACGAACTGGCGACGCCGTCTCAGCGCCACGTCGGGATCGAAGTCCCAGGTCTGCTCGTTGTGGAGAACCGGTAGCCCGACCAGGTTTGTCTGGATGAAGGCCCGGATGGGCCCGATCGGATCCGGAGCGGTGACCAGCCGGTAAAAGAGCACGCAGAAATATATTGTTATCTGTGGCAAAAAAGGATGTTTCAGAGACGGATGGGGCGATCTTTGGGATATTTTTTTTTTCAGAATTTTACTTATATACAGTAGTTTCTGCAAGAATGTTGATCTTATTATTTTCTATTTTAAATTAAACCTAGGACTAACCAACGACTACTAATACTGATGCAGAATATCTTACGTACCTATCGAGAATTTACTCTTTTTCTTCACATGACATGAATACCTTACATGAAGACCTTATTGTCATATTACCAAAACTAGCATTTTCAATATAGAATAATTAAGCAAAATACTACTTAAAAAATGACAAATTATCGATCATATAGGCATTCCATGTTGATTGTTACCCCTGTGTAATTAGGGAGTGTGGATCCTCAGTTTAATTGGCACCTATGGCTATATACCTGTTTATTTTGAATTTAAGAAACAGGAAAGTCTGTTGCATCAACTTCCAGCTTGAGGTAATACTATAGGAAGGTATAACTATCGCCTAACATCAAACCCACTAAATACTCGTACTGTACTATTATGTTTTTTTTTATAGAATTTGCGAATAATGTGCACAGATCAAAGAAATATAATCTATTGGTAAGAGTTGATTACAACATTGATTTTGCATTATTCAACGACGTAAATAGATTGGATTAACACCCATTTTTTATACAAAGTTTGTTTACATTGTTCGCAACTGCTATTAAAATGAAGTATAGCCTATTTATTAGATTACACTGATAGTTTACAATCGGTAGGCTCTTTCTTACGTACAAAGGATTGGACAAAAAGATCCACTGAAATTCTATGCTTGGCTATCGACTCATAAGTAAGCATTCTCGCGAAAAGAGAAAACCAATAAAAGCAACCAATAAAATCAAGGAACGATTTAATGGTGTTCTAAATATAATTAAACGGTTAAAATTAAGTGTATTTAGTCACTACACACGACATGTTTCGGAGAGCCTAGGTCTCCATTATCAAGCGCTGAGCCCGCTTTCATGCCTCTCGACTCGCAGGGTACACTACACATGTCATGTAACATGTCGCTCGTAGTGAGTAAATACACGTGAGTTTAACCATTTAATTATATTTATAGTGTTCAAATTTGTAACGAAAGTATCCATTGGTTTTGTATTTTAAAAAAGGTTACAAAGCGGAATGATTAAAAAATAGTTTAATTTGTTTCTATTAGCAATAAAACAAACTCTTCTCGCGTAAATATGCACAAGACTCTCTCATTTTGATATTTACTAACGCGCACAGCTTTTGAACCCAGAAACGGAAACAATCATTCAGTTGGGGTAGGCCTGGCAGTCTAGCACTGACTTCACGTTCACCATACAAAGAAAAATGCAGTTTTTTTTTCATACCATACACACTTTACACACCAATGATATCTAAAGTTAAGGTGCAACAAAATTTATTGTGATCATTTCATCAAAACCAAACCAAGCATTGTCCCGGAGTGATACTGCTATAAAACTCAATTTACCCTGAACCGAACCACCACTAATTTGATCACACTTTGTATAAAAAAAATATCGGTCGGGCAGCACTGCATTATGGTACATAATAGGTATCACAATAATACACTGTATATTAAATATATTTGTATGAGGCAGTAAAATCACGTCACTATAAAACACTCACAAACAATTTCTTCATGTCGAACCGGATCGCGTGCGGAGCGAAAACCAACTGTTCCGACCAGGTGGGTTTATACCGACTTTACATATAAAGTAGGCGATCCGATTACTTAACCCTTAAGGCCTTATATCACGACGCCGCGGACCAAGACGTCCTTTTGATGGCGAGTCACTGTTGCAACAAACCATGGTTTTGTCACAAAAATAATATTAATTTCGAGGTCAAGTTTACATAAGCGTGCTTTGTTAAAAATGAATAAAAGTAACGCTAATGAGATTTATTGGTTAATGGCTTTGTCATTATACTAACGAACGTAGACAGTGTAATAATACCTACACTTTTAGAGAAGTAATTCTCCAAAAATAAACAGAGGTACTTATTTTACAATCAGCAGGTAGCTTTAGCTTCATTGAAAATCGAAATAAATATTTTCTAGGATAAATTACCTATTTATTTCCAACTCAAATTATATTGATTTAAACTATCTTGATTATCACTCATATTTTAACGATAACTATAAGGGAGTTAATCGCGTAATGTTAAATTTAATATTATCCTGATGGTTCGGGCTTTCATCACAGCAGGAAGTCTGCTGTGATGAAGGCCCGATTTTCGTTAAAACTGAATTAAGATAACACATCAAAATTAAGGATTACTTAATTGCTCCAGCCCACTCTGTCCAACGCATTGGCCTAACGTCAAGGTACCTACGGATAATATGGGTATGCCGCATCCAAACCAGAGAGGTCGTGTGTTCGGTTCCCGTACTGCACTAATCAATTTCTATATTATCGTTTGTTATTGATTCATATATTGATAGGTTACTTTTAGTATCTTTTCCGAATTTTGGTTACCTACAGTACAGGCTCTTTGCTTAGTGCAGGAACCAGGCTAACTATTGTTGTAAACCCATACCACAAATAAATGTCTTGTCTTATAAAACTTGTATCAAAACTTTTTGTAGGCAAAAGTACGATGCCCGTATGTTCTCATTCATGACATAATACCTTCTCAAAAATCAAGTTATTTGCAGGCGTGCCTTTCATTTTGATTCATCCATATTTTACTTAGAATTCACACAATGTACGAACGTCACAAAAAGGCGGTCAAGGCATGTAGTTTTAAACTATTTCCGTTTAAAGGCAGAGTTTTTACCAACATACAATGCATGAATGAACAGTAATACAGAAACAAGGACAAATGTACTTATTATTGAAATCGGGGGTAAATGCTATAATCTGAATAATCATTTGATAAATTCACACGATAAAATAAGTAGGTAGACAAGTTATGACGTAGTTTAAATTAAAAAAAAAAATTTGTTTAATAAATAAAAAGTGATAAAATTAAGGTTGTCTAGTACAGGTTGCTCTTTAGCCGCGTAACAGCCTACTGATCCTAGTCTTTTTTAGTAAACAACTTTCTGACTTCTGTGTACAGTCATCGACAATACCTAGTATCTTGCCCTATGTGCTCATAGGTCGCAAAAATATCTGACTCAAGCTTTTTTTTTACTGACGTAAAGCCGTGTCACGTATGTCTACGGTACAAATACGACGGCGAAAATATGATTTTGCGGCAGTTTGACTGCTTAGTCTTGTTTGGGCCACAACAAATAAATAGTTATTGGTTCAACTAGAGAGCAAAGTACATTTTTGTTTCGAGTGTTGATGTTGAGTCCCGAGCAAGCGAAAGATTCTATAATTAAATCACGAGCGTAGCGAGCGATTCAAAATTAGAATCTTGAGTGCAGTGAGGGGCTCAAAGACACGAGATACAATAGTTATTTGTTATACAAGGGTGCAAAGTTGTATTTTACCCGCGAGTATGAAATTGAAACACGAGCAAGCGAAAGGATTCTATAGTTGAACCACGAGCGAAGCGAGTGGTTCTAAAATAGAATCCTGAGCGCAGCGAGTGTTTTAACATACGAGAAGTAAAATACATTTGCACCCGTGTGTAACACAAAACTTTTCCCCTCACTATAGCGAGGAAACTCAAAAAAGGTAATTATTTGTTCACATTACAATCATCATCGGGTTAGTGATAATAATTTTCCAAATGCATCATGTATTTAATGCAAGATTTTGTCGCAGTAAACTTAGCACGAAAAAGTAAACGCAGCACGATTTTAACACATTCCTGTAGTTGCACACCAACGCCAATGCATTATTAAATCATTCTCATTCATTATTTTTACAAAATTATAACAGAACACCCTGAAAGTTGTTTAGTTTACTATTTTTATGCGTGTTCGAGTCGGTAAATAAAGATTATAACCTATAATATTCTTTGACAATGTTGACGTTGACATTTTCTGCGTTTTGTGATTGCATCTAGTCATCTTATCATCATTCACTAAAACAATTGTTACTTATGAAATTTTAGGATTTATATGTTAAAATCATCATATTATATAAAGGTTTGTATTTTACACTAAATTCTCAAACAAATTATTTAATTATCATTAATATGGAACAATTTCCATGAGCATTTTACGTTTTGTTATTCCAAAACCAAAGTCATTACTTTGCCACACAAGTGAATAATATGCGTTTTTACACGTTCGTGTTAAAGGATAAACGAGCACTTTACGAGCTAGTGAGGGGAAAATATCTTTGCTCTCGTGTGACACATACAACTTTTCACCTCAGCGGCGAGAGCATAATTATTATAACGCAAAGGAAAAAAACACCAAAACTTACTCTTGCGGAGTTAAAACATCGACTTCGTTACTTGATTCACTCATATTAAACACAGTTTTTAGTTTAAGTCATGTTTTATCTCTAAGAAAACGTAAGTACTAATCACGACTAACCATAGACATATAAAATTGATAGACCGAGTCTATTTTATCTGTGGGTGACGCCGGCAATGCCTGTCAACGATTTTTGTTTGGGTATACTAGTGCACCTAAACCGCAAATAGTAAAAGTGATTAAAATAAAGCTTTTCATGTATATTTCTGTTCGATAAGTGCACGGAATGTGATAAAAGTGATGACTTGTGTGGTTCCAGGGTGTAAAAACCGCCAGGGTTACCTGAATGAACAAAATAAAGAGATTACGTTTCACCGGCAATTTAGTTTTGACTTGAATTTTAAGATTTCGAACCTTATTAAGGTAAAAGTAACTGAAAATCTCATTCAATATTTGTTGTCGGATACATATGTGTAGTTTTGTGATTAAACCATTTGTATTTACATTCGTAATGTAATTATAAATAGTGGGATTCAAACATTTGTATCGCATAGTGTGGTACTTAAGAGACCGATCGTGATATCGATAAATGTATTGATAGTCAACTCAAAAATGAATCGATGTTTTTAATGTCCAACAGATTTCCACTGGACACTGAACAAAGGCTATTATGGGTCAAAAATATCAAAAAGGCAGACGACTGGTACCCTAAAGAGTATTCAAAAATATGCTCCGCACAATTTTAAGCTGTTGTTTCAGGCAAGGGTACGCGCATAAGTGATTACATTCTGACGTACTACCCACCATATTTGGTAATCATCCAATGTCATGTCAACCAGCAAGTAAATTAAGTTTAGTTTAATAATGACGCTCATGTGATACTTGTGTAGACTGATTAATTTAATTATAAAGAAGCCATCATACCAAAATTGTTAGGTATGCTTTAAGGAATGATACGTCCATAAAACATGTTATAATGAGAGTTTTCTGAAATCACCAGGGCGGGAGCAGGTCCAGAAACTTGTCTAAATTCTATGTTTATAGTTTCTGGTTTAAATATTTTGTATGAATTAAAAAAAAATCATAAAAAAATTTAAACTTTATTTAAAAAAAAAAACATTTACTTAGTCTTTCTTTGGGGCTAGATAATTGTGTTTCTTAGCGGGACCTTACGGCTAAGTGGCGCCAACTAGTGGCATACGTTTTAGGAAACCCTCATTATGACATTTTAATTAAAGAAAATATTTCGTTAACTTTGTGATTTTATTTTTATCCTAAAATGTAGATTTTGAAATCACGATCGAAGAAGATCGTGATTTTGAGTAGGAAATAAGGTTTATTCCTACTGTATTCGCTACCTAATTTGGTAAAAATATTATTATTGACGATAAAAGTATACGATTGAAGACTGGACATCACTAATAGTAATGACATTTTATCTAGTCAGGTTGGTAGCATTGTTCAAGAAAATGGAGTCGTTGATGGAGTTCACGACCAAGTAGAGCTACTTTATTTGTCTCGTTTTCCTTATGGAATTCGTCTTGAGATGGGGTGAAGGATGACAATAGTTTGTTCATGTATGTCTTAATACACGGAATCTTCCCTATATTTTATCTGTGCGACTAACATTTGAAAAGTTCAATCGCGCTAACTTTTTAAAGAATATCACAGATAAAATATAGGGAAGATTCCGTGTATTAAGACATACATGAACAAACTATTGTCATCCTTCACCCCATCTCAAGACATATTCCATAAGGAAAAAGAGACAAATAAAATAGCTCTACTTGGTCGTGAACTCCATCAACGACTCCATTTTCTTGAACAATGCTACCAACCTGACTAGATAAAATGTCATTACTATTAGTGATGTCCAGTCTTCAATCGTATACTTTTATCGTCAATAATAATATTTTTACCAAATTAGGTAGCGAATACAGTAGGAATAAACCTTATTTCCTACTCAAAATCACGATCTTCTTCGATCGTGATTTCAAAATCTACATTTTAGGATAAAAATAAAAACACAAAGTTAACGAAATATTTTCTTTAATTAAAATGTCATAATGAGGGTTTCCTAAAACGTATGCCACTAGTTGGCGCCACTTAGCCGTAAGGTCCCGCTAAGAAACACAATTATCTAGCCCCAAAGAAAGACTAAGTAAATTTTTTTTTTTTTTAATAAAGTTTAAATTTTTTTATGTATTTTTTTTAACTCATACAAAATATTTAAACCAGAAACTATAAACATAGAATTTAGACAAGTTTCTGGACCTGCTCCCGCCCTGGTGATTTAAGAAAACTCTCATTATAACATGTTTTATGGACTTATCATTCCTTAAAGCATACCTAACAATTTTGGTATGATGGCTTCTTTATAATTAAATTAATCAGTCTACACAAGTATCACATGAGCGTCATTATTAAACTAAACTTAATTTACTTGCTGGTTGACATGACATTGGATGATTACCAAATATGGTGGGTAGTACGTCAGAATGTAATCACTTATGCGCGTACCCTTGCCTGAAACAACAGCTTAAAATTGTGCGGAGCATATTTTTGAATACTCTTTAGGGTACCAGTCGTCTGCCTTTTTGATATTTTTGACCCATAATAGCCTTTGTTCAGTGTCCAGTGGAAACCTGTTGGACATTAAAAACATCGATTCATTTTTGAGTTGACTATCAATACATTTATCGATATCACGATCGGTCTCTTAAGTACCACACTATGCGATACAAATGTTTGAATCCCACTATTTATAATTACATTACGAATGTAAATACAAATGGTTTAATCACAAAACTACACATATGTATCCGACAACAAATATTGAATAAGATTTTCAGTTACTTTTACCTTAATAAGGTTCGAAATCTTAAAATTCAATTTTTTTTATTATTATTTACTAGCCTATTTGAGTGTCCCACTGCTGGGCAAAGGCCTCTCCCCTGACTCTCCATGACTCCCGATTCCATGTCTCTTCCGGCCAGTTGTTCCGGAAGGTATCAAGGTCGTCCCGCCATCTCCGCTTGGGCCTGCCTCGCCCGCGCCTCGTTTCCGGCATCCACTTGGTGGCTATGATAGCCCACCTATCCGGATGCATACGGTGGACGTGGCCGGCCCAATCCCATTTGAGCCTAGCGGTTCTTCTGCCTACGTCAGCTATCCCCGTTCTGGAGCGCAGCGTGATGTTTCGGATACGGTCGGTCCTTTTGATCCCTAGAATGCTGCGCTCCATGGCGCGTTGACAAACCTTCAGTTTGGACTTCTGAATCTCTGTGAGTGACCAACTTTGAGCACCGTAGGTTAGGACAGGCAGAATACACATGTCGACGAGTTTACGCTTCAGTGACAGTGGAAGGGAACCCTTCATTAGCTCTCCCATGGACCAGTAGCTCTTCCAGGCATTTGTGATTCGGCGTTCGATTTCTTTATCTTGCCTGTTGCTGAAAGAGACTAGCTGGCCCAAGTAGATATACTCGTCGACGTAGTGTATAATCTGCCCGTCTACCTCGACCCTACGTTTCGTGCTGTTGGTCATCACTTGAGTCTTTGTACGATTCATTTGAAGTCCAACCTGAAGGCTTGCGCTGCTCAGTTCTTGGAGCATTTGCTGCAGTTCTGACTCAGAAGGGGCGAAGAGAACAATGTCGTCGGCAAAACGCAGGTTTGATAACCTTTTGTCGCCGACCCCTATTCCCCTCTCCTCCCAGGAAACCGCCAGGCTCTTAAAAATTTCTTCGAGGGTGCTTGTGAACAGTTTCGGAGACAGTGGGTCGCCCTGTTTGACACCTCGCTGTATAGGGAACGATGGGCCGGAGTGCTGTAGCTTAACGTCTGCCGTACTATTATTAGTGTATTATTATTAGTGTACCAAGCGAATTATACTGTCTACCGTAGCTCGCTTGTTTGATGTGCTTGGTTTAGTAGCGCCTGTCGTATTATACGCAAAGCTGCTTATTAAGAAACTTTGGACTTTGAGCATAAAAGCTTCACAGTAGTGTTACCAGCTGAATCTGTCACATGTAAGTAGATGACACAGCCATATCCATTGAGACTGGCATCACTAAATCCAACTATCCGACAATCACTGGAGTCAGCGAAAACTCCAATATGGCGCGGAATCTTCAACGTTGATAGCAATGGGAATTCTTGTACCAATACAGAGTAATTCTTAATTATATGCTCTGGAGGAGTCGAATCCCACTCGACTTTACTAAGCCAAAGTTCCTTAATAAGCAGCTTTGCGTATAATACGACAGGCGCTACTAAACCAAGCACATCAAACAAGCGAGCTACGGTAGATAGTATAATTCGCTTGGTACACTTCCCTCCAGCGGGCGGGGATGTAGTCACAAAGAAAGTATCATTAGAGGGTTCCCAAGACAATCCTAATACCTTAGCGACATTTTGTTGGTCGTTAAATTCGACACAAGCGCGGTGAGAGTCAGGAAGACTCTGTAAAAGTGCGGTTGAATTGCTGGACCACTTGACTAAATCAAATGCGCCAGCTTTAAAAAGAGATATTAACTCTTGCGATAAACGCGTAGCGGTTTCTTCATTTATGCACGAATGGACTAAATCGTCCATGTACAGTTGAGAACTAGCGACGAATTAAGACAAGTTTCTGGACCTGCTCCCGCCCTGGTGATTTAAGAAAACTCTCATTATAACATGTTTTATGGACTTATCATTCCTTAAAGCATACCTAACAATTTTGGTATGATGGCTTCTTTATAATTAAATTAATCAGTCTACACAAGTATCACATGAGCGTCATTATTAAACTAAACTTAATTTACTTGCTGGTTGACATGACATTGGATGATTACCAAATATGGTGGGTAGTACGTCAGAATGTAATCACTTATGCGCGTACCCTTGCCTGAAACAACAGCTTAAAATTGTGCGGAGCATATTTTTGAATAGGGTAGTTTAGCCGGTTCGCCGGCCACCTCTGGTTGTCGGCCACTACGTAGTTAAACGAAAATAACAAGAATTCTTTACCCTACCTATGCAAAACAACACTTTAATCGGGTAATTTCACTTGACATCTACACCTCTTTAAACTGGCTGCCTAATAATGTTCCAATTGGCTGGTCACTGCGTCGACAAAATTTAGACTGTAAAGATGTGTCGCCATTTTAAGTAAAAAATTGCGCGAGCTATTTTTTTCGAGCTGAGTAAAAATATTGTATCTTTGATGTTTATAACATTGCTTATGTTTAAGTGTGTAGAATATTAGTCAAAGTATTGATATTTTGACCAAAATTCATTGAATATAAAGTAGAAACTATTAAAATTTGATGGCCAGTTAGCTAAATGCAAATTTACGAAATATTTCGTTCTCGGCCGCCCGGCCGAGAACGGCCTTTAACTTCGTAGATGTTAAATGCATACATTTGCTAAAATAAAAGCATACGTGAGATATGTTGTGTTTTAATGTGAAGTAAAATACATTTTAATTAATGTATTTAACTGGCGGCCACATGTATTCTAAATAATACTTGATGAAAACTTACTATAAAATATTTTGTAATTGGCGGCCGAGAACAGGATTATGACATGCTAGTTTTCGGCCTTGTTAATTTATGCCGGCCGAAAACAGACGCATCAAACGTTAATTATCGGCCTTTAAATTAAAGCGATATGAAACAGATGAAATCCACACTTTTCTTAATTCATGTAATGTTTTTATTTAATCTATGTACAAAGTAGTTTTAACAATGCTAGTTTTCATACCGCGTTTATTTATTGCATTGATTAAAACTTGGCCGAAAATCAGAATTTTAATAATGAGTTCTCGGCCACTGTTGACAGAGTGGCCGGAAACAGGCCAACAAATTCTGTGTTGTCGGCCCTCTTTTCGTAAGCGTCCGAAAAAGAAATATTTTTATTTTATTTAAAATAAATAATTTTTTTTTTACTCAGTAGAGGCTGATATAGCTATAACTAACCAAGTAATAAAATAGTACGGTCTATTTTCGCGATTGTTATTCATTGGAATTGGACACTTTAGAACAGCTTAATCGAGTTTTTTAACACCATGAGCCTACTTTTCGAGCCCAGCTTTCTTTTTACAGCTCTTTTAGAGGGTTAAGATGATGACCATCATCATCAACTTAACCTGTTCTGTTTAATTTCAGGTAATAATAATATTTACTACAATATACTATTTCTAGCAGACAATATTGATTAAATGATAAAAATGATTTTTGTTTACAGATAAAGACAAACTATGAGATAAATATGGATGAACCCCATATTTATCTCATAGTTTGTCTTTGAAAATAATGAAGTTACAGACAAGAAAGTAGCGACTGACGCAAAGGATAAAAAGAAATGTAGAGATAACGAAAAAAACAATGAAAAGTCAGAAACGAAGGAAACTCAAAACACCGAATTATTGATAACATAGAAGGAGGTTTTGACAAGACTGATCATAAAGCAAATGCGGGATTAAGTAGCAGCGACGAAAATTTTTCATTATTTTAATATACTATTTTTGTTTTATGTTATTCAAGAGAAGTTTCTACGAAGTTTTAAGTGATTTTTGGAAGAAATTCATATGCTACGGTTACACATGCCATCAGATGGGTAGTCATTTTGTTTACCACTGACGTAGTACAAAGTAATCAATAAATAAAATAATAGTTAAGTACATAAAAGTTCCTTATAATGTTCCAAACATTTCTAATACATTTATTGATTCATATAGTTTTCGTTTGATTTAAAAATAAACCCTACAGACTATGGAATAAGACTCACTAATAAAATTATAAATAGTGGCCGAGAACTGATGATTAAGCGGCCGAAAACTAAAAAAATGGTCGAAAACCGGCTAAATCGCCGCTTTTTGATATTTATTATTTTAAAACATCATTATGCATCATATGACATAAAGTTCGATCAAAAAATTACAATTTCATCTTATTTCTAGTCTAAAAATATAGTAATTACTTGGATATGTTAAGAGCACTATTCATAAAATAGTTTTAAATTCAAAATTTTTGGTAAACTGGCCGAAAACCGGCTAAACTACCCTACTCTTTAGGGTACCAGTCGTCTGCCTTTTTGATATTTTTGACCCATAATAGCCTTTGTTCAGTGTCCAGTGGAAACCTGTTGGACATTAAAAACATCGATTCATTTTTGAGTTGACTATCAATACATTTATCGATATCACGATCGGTCTCTTAAGTACCACACTATGCGATACAAATGTTTGAATCCCACTATTTATAATTACATTACGAATGTAAATACAAATGGTTTAATCACAAAACTACACATATGTATCCGACAACAAATATTGAATAAGATTTTCAGTTACTTTTACCTTAATAAGGTTCGAAATCTTAAAATTCAAGTCAAAACTAAATTGCCGGTGAAACGTAATGTCTTTATTTTGTTCATTCAGGTAATCCTGGCGGTTTTTACACCCTGGAACCACACAAGTCATCACTTTTATCACATTCCGTGCACTTATCGAACAGAAATATACATGAAAAGCTTTATTTTAATCACTTTTACTATTTGCGGTTTAGGTGCACTAGTATACCCAAACAAAGATCGTTGACAGGCATTGCCGGCGTCACCCACAGATAAAATAGACTCGGTCTATCAATTTTATATGTCTATGAAGAATATAAACGCGCGTTCTGAAACTATATGTTTAAAATATTCGTTCACACTAGAAAAAAAAAAACAAATTATAATAATACAATTCGCGACAAATATTGCTCTCTTCATTGTACCTATTTTAAGATAGAGAATAATGAAATACTCATAGGATTAAAACAATATTAGATTTATTACAAGTTTAATATTATTATTATACAAGTTTATTAGTATTTTGTATACGAACGAATTTTTCATTCCCGCTTTTTGGGTGCCTACTAGGCTAGGCAGTATGGCTTAGTCCTTCCCCCTGTTCACAAAAACGAAAGTTAAAAAATATTGGGGGCCTACTATGTACTATGAAGGTTTCTAACTGGAATGACGTATCGATATATTTTATATCTATCTCTTTTTTGGAAGCGGAATGAAAGTGATGGATGTAATGAAGTTTAAATGTTCACCCCGAAGAATAAAAAGCAGCGTCATCATAGTGGACACATTACTGCGATCGCCAACCCGATTGCAAAGCGTGGCGATTATGGGCATTTACCTCCAAATGCGTTCGTACGCATAGGTAATAGGAGAGGCTTAAGTCCAGCAGTGGACTGAAAAAGGCTGTTGATGATGATGATGATGAAAGTATTCTATAAGCATAAGAGTTAGAGGAGAGTTATCTCCGAAAACATTGACTTTTAGAAAAATCTTTCTTTTGGGGCCCTTATTGTTTTTGAAATATCTATTGGACGATATACCACAGCAAAATAAAACATCAACCGAAAATAATGTTTTCACCTCAGCGACTCGAACATGGCGGTTTTGCTGCTTGAAACTAGTGCGCGAAATGCAATTTTGCTGCGAGAGTGAGAAAAACGAACTTTTTAATTTTCCGTATCGTTGCTTAGTCACAGGTTATCTTTTCATACTGCGGGGTGTAATACAAACTTTAAACATTTAAACTTCATTACATCCGTCACTTTCAATCCGTTATCGAAAAAAGGGATAGACATAAAATATATCGATTCGTCATTCGACTTAGAAACCTTCGTAGTAGCCCCCCATTATATATTTTTTTAATTTTAGTCCTTGTGTACAGGCGAAAACACTAAGCCATACTGCCTAGTAGGCAAAAAGCGGAAATGAAAAACACGTTCGTATACAAAATAAAATAGAAAGTCGTGTTAAACTCGTCAAATAATATAGTCTGGCTAACGAAAGCTGAGAATGAGAAATGGCGGCAAATTAATAAAATATAGAGTATGGTATCACTGGGTTGCACCCCGAAAATCAGTCTTGATACTTGTAATATATTTAAAACTTAAAATTATTTTGTTAAATTACCTGTATTTATTACAATCCAAATTAATATATTATATATATATGTACATAACCTAGCTGTTCCATGCAACTTTGTCTGCATGACACAATGCAATATGATGTAGGTATTGTAGGTACCTACTACTCTAAATGATGACCCATGTTATTAAATGGATCCCATATCAAATTTTAAGCAAATTTCAAATTTGTTTAGTTATTTTCAAGTTATATCATAGATTCGACAACACCAAGTTAGTTTTAACTTTTTACATACATATGTATACATACATATGTATGTTGGTAATGTGTCGACGAACCTATGATATAACTTGAAAATAACTAAACAGATTGGCTTAAAATTTGATATGTTTTTCAGCTCTTCATATCATTATAGTCTTTATACCATAATATGGCCGAAAAACAGAGTGATTTTCACACTTGGATCATCATCATCATCATCATCATCATCAGCCAATTGACGTCCACTGCTGGACATAGGCCTCCCCCAGAGAGTTCCACAAAGATCGGTCGTGAGCTGTCCGCATCCATTGGACACCCGCAACCTTTACAAGGTCGTCGCTCCATCTTGTGGGGGGCCTTCCCACGCTGCGCCGTCCAGTGCGTGGTCGCCACTCGAGAACACGCCGACCCCACCGGTCATCGGTCCTCCGGGCAATATGGCCAGCCCACTGCCACTTCAACCTGGCGATAGTGGCGATATAACACTATTATATGACTATACATAGGTATAGGTAATATTAGTAACGATTTGTAAATTGTATCATCGCAGAATGGGTGTAATCATGATTAAAACTACCTATAAAATTGTCCATTACGACACAAGTGCGAAAAACGTGAAATTCTAAACGAGTGGCGATTTTTTAAAACACGACAGATAGGGAGTGTTTTAAATCGACACAAGTTACGAATTTCGTTATTGCACGTGTCTCGTACGACGTTTTTTAGTACAGATGGCCCTCCGAAGTTTTGAACCTGACTTAAAATGACCCACTTCTCACACTAGAGCCTAAAAAAAGCACCATCTGTACTAAAAAAATATAATTCTGCCGGTGTGTGTATTTTTAATAAATAGGAAACGAAATATTTATATTTTTTATTCAGAATAATTAAAGTCAGACTTAAAAAACTCATACAATGATTCATACTATTTGTGCCATAACACATAAATCACATAATAAACTCATCTAATGCAGTTTTTATGACATTGTCTCTTTCGCTGTACTTATCTTCCACATGAATGACATAGTCAGTCATTGATTTCCAATCTGAGGCAGTTATACTCGCGAACTTTCTTCATTCTTCTCCAACTCGCATAACTTTTCTACCGTATATTTGACAGCGTTAACTCCTTCAACCTCTCCCAGACCTTCTGGTAAAAAAACAAATGACCATTTTAAATCAACCTAACATAAATACAAACGTAAATCTATTATAGTCGATAGTATATTAGATAATAAGTACAAGAAAATTTATTGAATAAAGGTAAGTATCAAAATGGTACTACGTACTAACCTAGGAACACCGATATCGTATGTAAACACTCATGTTTTTCCTTTTAAGCGATGATTTTCTTCTGTTGTTTTTCTTTATATTTACTTATTATAGTACGCAGCAGCTTACGAACATTACTTTTCATAGTATTTTTCATCATAAACACCTTAAAACGTTGCAATCGTGGAAAGCGAGCAATGGGTGTCAAGTCGAACGAAAGACAGAACATGACGTTTGACAATTCAGCTTGTGATGCCATATGAAAAGTTCCGTAAAAAACTCATTCTCAGCTTTCGTTAGCCAGACTCTAGTAAACCTGTATAAATCCAATATTATCTTAATCATATGAGTATTTAATTATTCTTAAAATACCTACAATTAAGAGAGCAATATTTGTCGCGAATTTTATTACTTATTACAGTTATTACAATTTGTTTTTTTTATTGTTAACGAATATTTGAAACCTATAGTTTCAGAACGCACTTTATATATTTTTTAAGTTAGCGCGATTGAACTTTTAAAATTTTATTCGTGATTAGTACGTTTTCTTAGAGATAAAACATAACTGAAATTAAAATAGTACATTACGACACAAGTGTGACACTCTTTGCACGTGTCTCGTACGACGTTCTTTAGTACAGTCGAGTGCATTAATATATATACACATTTGTAAGGGATCAGTATGGAGAAGTGTATATATATTAATGCCCTTGACTGTACAGATGACCCTCCAAAGTTTTGTACCTGACGTAAAACGACCCACTTCTCGCACTAAAGCCTAAAAAAGGCACCATCTGTACTAAAAACTTTGTTTAATATGAGTGAATCAAGTAACGAATCCGATGTTTTTAACTCCTCAAGAGTGAGTTTTGGTGTTTTATTCCTTTATCTGTGTCCAATTTTATTCCCTATCTCGGAATCTTAAAATTACAATGTGCGGGTGTGTAGATAAGATACGTATATTTTATGGATGCATGTGCTCGCTACGCTCGTGATTCAATTATAGAATCTTTCGCTTGCTAGGGACTCAACATCAACCCTCGAAACAAAAATCTATTTTGCTCTCTAGTTGAACAAATAACTATTTTTACTACAATTTATTCTACCGCGTCATCGGCGCGGTTGCAAATAGATAGTAATAACGGTCACCGAGCTATGCTGCGGACAGACAGACAGACAGACAGACGGACACTACGGACAGAGGGTTAGACGGACATGGCGAAAATAGTCTACAATCTACTACTACTACGAAACCCTAATAAAATATTTTAAAATTAAAAATAAAACCGCCTTCAAAAGTTCGCCCGAACTAAAAAGTTAAAAATAATTTTGGTTCCTACTTCTTAGGATTTCCTACCCAAACCTTTAAACCTTTTACCCTATTCATTGAAATAAAACATTATGGCTAGGTACCCTACAGATTTCTTAGAAGTCGGTGCCAAGCCGAATACGTTCATAGGTATATATTAGATAGAGCTTTGTAACTTACTGTCACTCCGATTACGCTTTTATCAACAGAATGGTCTGCCTCAGTCATTTTCATGAAAGCATAACTGGAGTGACAGTAAGTTACAAAGCTCTATCAAATACATATAAGTACTCGCAAAGTGAACATATTTGGCTTGGCACCGACTTCTAAGAAATCTGTAGGGTACCTAGCCATAATGTTTTATTTCAATGAATAGGGTAAAAGGTTTAAAGGTTTGGGTAGGAAATCCTAAGAAGTAGGAACCAAAATTATTTTTAACTTTTTAGTTCGGGCGAACTTTTGAAGGCGGTTTTATTTTTAATTTTAAAATATTTTATTTTTTGCTTTTTAGTAGTGTAAATATGAAATCGTTATTCAGTATGCTCTAAATACTTATAATTAAAATGTACTGCACTGTAGTAGGCCATAAAACCTGCACTGGCGAACTTATATGAATACAAAAACAATTTCAAAGGTAACAGACTTAGCATGCCAATATTATTTAAAGAATCACTAACCGCTAACCGACATGTCATAACTACTAAGCAAACACTTGAATAGATCTCGAAAATGTATGATCCCTCCAACCCCTAATCGTTAAGGAGTTATTCCTTTCATCATCAGCTCACCAACATGAGACTATGACCACCTAAAGGCAAATACTCGAATAGCCTCCAAAATATATCAAATATGTTATATTTAAAGAATTATCCCCCAACTCCTAATCTCCAAGGAGTTGTACCTTACATCATCAGCTCACCAACATGAAAGGATGACCACCTAAAGGCAAATACTCAAATAGCTTCCAAAATACACGAAATATGTTATACTTAAAGAATTATCCCCCAACTCCTAATTGCTAAAGAGTTGTACCTTCCATCATCAGATCACCAACTTAAAATTTTCATGACTAGATGCAAATACTTGATTAGTCTTCGAAAATAAATGAAAAATGTCATGTGTGCCTACAACATTTGAAGAGTTCCCTCGATTTCTCCAGGATCCCATCATCAGATCTGGATTCGGTGACAATGGGACCAACTAGAAGGTATACCCTTTCAAACAAAAAAAGAATATTTCAAATCGGTCCACGCGTCTTCGAGTAATCGGGGAACATACATAAAAAAAAAAAAAAGATTTCGACGAATTGTAAACCTCCTCCTTTTTGAAGTCGGTTAAAAAGGCGATAAATTAAAAAAAAATAGGCGCTACGAGTTTATTGTCCATAGAGAATTTACCACCTTTTCTACTGACAAGCTGACCAGTGAAGATTAAACCTTCATAGACCTATAAAAATGTATCATAGTTTATCTAGGGTTTTACTCACTTAAGGCACAGACAGAGAGAATCATACCGTCTCTTTCTTAACCTAATATTATTGACTCAATAAAGAAAAGCATTATAGCGATTCGTTCCTACTGTTACTGCCAAAGTTGGTTTGACAGACTATAATAAACTTAGGGCCTGTTTCACAATATCCAGTTAAAGCTATCTGTAAGATACAAATAACACGCTCCCTTTATTCTTCCAAGTGAAAGAAAGAGATAGTGTTATTTTTTATCTGACAGATGGCTTTAACTGGAGATTGTGAAACAGGCCGTTAGTAAAGTAAAAATATAAATGTAATTTGCCCGGGATTTGTGACATTAGAAAAATTCAGAAAATTTGAAAAATCGCGGGTTAGCCACACTGCATTCGAATAATTCTTTGTGTTTAATCTATGGCCTATCTTTGGGACACAAACAAGTATTTAAGCTGATGGCCCTTGTAACCAAAGCTTTAATAAATAAATAAAAACAACAAACATTTCATTTGTTTACATAAAGTCATAGTTGAACTAGCATTATTTAAAGTATTTTTTGCCGTAATTAAATAATAATAAAATTTAATCTTGTGTTAAATTTATTTAAAAATGTAACGTACGTACGTAAAATAAATGTGTTCATAGTGCAGCTCCTAAATGATAACTTATATGCAGGTGGCCGGTGTAGGTATGTACAATTATGTGAAATTTTTAAGCATTTGGGGTTATGTTTTATGTTTCCTCTATTTTCTTTTTCATTTCGTCGAATCAGTTGAACACTCCCCTTTGTCGATGCCATAATCATAAATACATAATAAAATATTTTCCTCCACAACAATCATAAATAACTATTTCTTATGCTAATATTGTCACCTCCAAAAGAGGGATAATTTTTTTCAAATTTTTACTACCCGACATACTGGTTTACAAGACCTATATTTTGATGCGAAGGGTCGCTCATAAACAATTCTAACTCCGGGCCGTTTTACACTGCTAATTTTGTTCGACAAACGCCTTATATCATTTTTGTGTTATATTCTCACCTTGAACGCATCGATAACTAAGCGTTTCCCGCCATTTTGGTCCGCCGTCTCTGATTGGCCAGGGCCAGCGCTATCCCTGTTTTACCGACTGGGCTACCGGCGCTCGGCGCTACCGCGCAAATACAAACAAAAAAAATCAATAACTTTGACAACCCTTATGACGTTTAACTACGTATGTTGTGAACCATATTTAGGAATAATTTTACATTTTACAGACATAAAACGATGCAGGAATACGATGACGACTATTTTTTTGAGGAAGACAAAATGTAAGTATTCAAAAAACCCGCATCCAAGACCGGTTTTGTTATCAGTTGCACTTATCAGTGAACTTCCTTTATGTTACAGAGCGATATTGTTTTTGTGACTGTTGGTTTGTGTTTCGTGCGAAATGTGGCAGTATAACCAAGTTTTTCCTTACAACGACCCACGGATCAACACCTTAATGTATACGTACATGACGCGAAGCATGTTTGAAGATAAACAGTAATTAAATTATTCTTTTCTAATTCGTCACTTAAAATAATCAATCAATAGTTACCTACACACAAAAACCGTGTAGATCTACACGGTTTTTGATATTCTAGACAGAAATTCATCCAATTAAATATTCTACAATAGTCCTGATTCGCCAAGATATCGTACCCATATAATAATGTAGGATATAAATAATATTATACCTGTTGCACATTCAATGACATATTACTGATCATATAATTATATCTAATGCGTTCTATTAGATATGTAATTAGAAAATAACCTTCTAATTAGTTACAATAATTTTGTATTGAATGCAAATACTTAACTGGTAGTAATTAAAATATTTCTTGCAACTATAAACCTATATCATATCAATTGTTAGAAAAACAATAGTTTCCATATTTATGTTATTATTATTTAGAATTCTTCTTTAATGGTTTTGCACTCTTGCAGCGTTTTTAATGTCTTTATTTTTATTATTTTAATCCAGCATTTCCACACAACCAGGGAGATCCAAACAAACTCGTTCACAATTTTTATTAGTTTCTATAGACGAAAGGTAAGTTAAGTATAATGAAAATTAAATTTAGGTAATTCATTTAAAAAACTATCTACTACTACTTTATCTACTACTTAGGTAATATGGTTTATTTTCAACATAATTTAAAATGTCTCGTTCAGTGCTAACGTCTATCAAGAGTCGACCGTGGAAGAAATAGCAACGGAAACTGATAATAATGAGTGAGTATGTTTCATTTGTAGCCTAGATTAATATAGAGATAGCAAAAGTTGAATTCACTACCTATATGTACTAAAATAGAGTGTTAAACTATCGTTGTATTGTACGTAAACTTAAATAATGTTTTGAATTTAATAATGTATTTTACTTATGCTGTTTAATAAATACTAATCAATAACAAATAAGTGAAACACAGTTACAAACACCATATATGGCGTGAAACGACTAATGTAATGTAACCCGTATAGTGTTACCGTAATTTCATAATGCTTTCAAATAACTTATTTAACAGTTGAGTGACCTAACTGTACATTGAAATAACAAGAGATATTAACAACACGAGACTGTACTTTAACCCAAAAATGCTAACTAAGTAATTAACGAAAAACTGTATCGTATCGTATCTTAAATGAGATCTTTCTCTCGCATTATTTCTGTATGTAGATTGTAGGACTTTAGTACCAAAGAAATAATTATTAAAGTAACGTTCATGAGATAATCATTATTTTACACGTTACACAGTTAACCTCATCTGAATACACAGACCAACCACCTGTGTCTGAATATTATACCTACGGACCTATGTCATTCTGTTATTAACATGAATAACTTAAATTCAGGCATTTAAAAGAGGGCCAAGAGACAGAGCAGGACACGGAATGCATTTTTAACGACTTGCGTCGGGAGCGGTACATGGTACAACACCAAGATCTGCTGTAAGTGAGCCTCGTCACTCTTCTACTTGTGATCATCAGTTTTATTAGATGAGCCTAGAATCCTTATGCCCAACTGAGCCATACACATAAAAAGCGATATGTTCTTCGTCAACGTCATTTCACTGTGCCTGCTAAAAGTGCTTAAATTCGCTAACGATAACAATTTGGTAACACGTTTGGTGACGGTAGTAAAAATACATTTGTCACCACCCCAACTCCTCCTGCGGGTGTCGTAAGAGTCGATTAAGGGATTGTATTGGACTATATCCGTGTATGACTCAGTGTGTTATCGCTATCAAGCTATCACCTACAATGCTACAGGTTGAGCAAGCTTACATTTGAGCTTGCTAAAATACAATTTAGCGTTTTGTGTGATGTAGACTTTCTCGTCATATGCTTTATACTAATGAACATAGTGGTCGATTCAAGTGAATCCTTGTTTGTTCACAGTGTGTTGTATTTTGATTGATCAATTAGCATTAGTAAATTTAGACCAAATGTAGAGCTAGCGCTAGCGATTAATAGAATATACGTTATAACCATAAACCAGTGTTTTATTGTCATCCTTTTCACCCATTTCGTTGTCTTTTACGGAAACCTAAATGTACGAACATTAATATCACTAGAAGAATCAATAGAATGTGTGCAGCACGTGTAGGGGAGCGGTCTTTAGGGGGGATATGATATGTTTAGTGGAATTAAATTTTATATAAAAAAAAATATTACCTACTTGTACTTACTGCAGCTTTGCGCATACTGTAGACTGCCACATCGAATAAACACAATACCTAGAGATAAAAAAATTAAAATTAGAATTTACCTAAAATTGTAGGGTATATACCTACCCAACCTCTTAGGTAAGGATTTCGTTCTTTAGTAGGTAGTACACTCGCACCTATAGAATCGACGTGCCAATTTCACTTTAAAAAAAAATATTAGAGACTTTTTTTAAATATTTCACAATAAAAAAATGTAATTTAGTTTTGGAAATGGAAATTCCTACCTAATAGTCACAAGAAATGATAAGAAGAATCCTCTAACGTTTTCAGACTTGTTATAATTTTTCTATAGTAGGTATCAGTAATATCCCAAAATGAATAATACGTATACGATATGTACCTACCTAACGACAGCGTCAAGCGTAATTTTCCACATTATCTGTGAAAGCGAAAGTATCAAAAATAGCTCCTTAGTAAGTTCGCACACGCTTACGTTAGGGTCAGCTAGCAGGGGCAACACTCGTTACTGTAATTGCCAAACGTGCAGACCTTTTACTATGGCATACTTGCATAATTTATGAAATTTTGTCGACGTGCAATCAAATCAATAATATAACAAATTATATCTTGCGTTTTAATTAGCATTCAAACAAGTATAGCCTTTTTTCTTCGATCGTGATTGCCTTCATACACAAACCCCTATATGCATAACAATATTTATGAGTATTTTTATGATGGTGATTTCGTCTATGAATACAATTATTAAGATCAACTTAGGGAATTAATATGTGTTCCATAATATTTCAGGGGCATGACAGTGACGTCAGGCAGTGTCTCACTGGCGAAGGACGAGAAGAATCTTATAGGAATCAGCATTGGCGGAGGAGCCCCATTGTGTCCTTGCCTTTACATTGTACAGGTTCGTATACACTGTCCACTACCAGGTTGTCAGCAAAAAAAGGCTGCAAATTATGGAACAGAGTTATTACATGTTTTCATAACGGATGATGTTTTTTTTTTATAAAAACGTTAGGTATACTCTGTCTAACCAGCATGTCAGAAGAAAAAGGCAGAGCAAAATTACAAAATGTAGGCGGGAAGAGTTGGTTGTCCATAGAACATTTGAATTTGCCGTCTTTTATTAGGTACTGACAAGCTGGTGGGACCGAGTATGCACATGTTATTGTGTTATTCAGGAAATTATTCCCCCATCAACTGAAACGATAAGTAGATTAATATTACTGTGTTTTAAGACTAGATGGCACCTAGTACATTGGCAGGTTAAATAATTACGTCACAGTAGAAAGTAGCAAAAGTATTAAGAAAGAAATAACGTAATCTAGAAAAACCGCTCTGAATTATCAATCTAGATAACTTCCCCGTCAGTGAGAACTAGAGCTAGCGTGTATTAAACGCGTGTAGGTACTGTTGGTAATATATGCAATGCAAAATCTTTTTCCTTCGTATTTTCACAGAATTGGCCTAGTTTATTTTTCTGTTTCAATATGATTTCAATAATGAAATATCGGAAGCCATAGCAGGATCAGGAAATTATCCTCCAAAATCGAATACCTACTACGGCTTCATCTCTAGTCCAGATGAAAATCTATTTCCCTTATTCATAAGCGTCTAGTAACTTTAAGCAAGCCTCTAAGCATCGTTCAGTTCAGTCTTATTAATATATGTCTATAACGCCAAAAGGGTCAAACGATACTTACCGGCTTGTTAAGTTGGGAGACGTTTATGAATAAGAGAAATTTACACCTTATACCAATTCGTAAATTCAGATCTTCGACAACACACCAGCATCGAGAGACGGCACGCTGCAGAGCGGCGATGAGCTGGTGGGCGTGAACGGGCAAACCGTGAAGGGCAAGACCAAGGTGGAGGTCGCCAAGATGATACAGGCCGCTAAGGTACGGACGTAACCGGACCTTGGACTGAACATTAACGAATGCAGATTTATATTCGGGTATCCATGTAATTGTAATGAAAATGACCATTTGACCGTCTGTTTATTTCCTTATGATCCGTGTAAGTGTTACACATTAAAATATGCACAATAAATTGGTCACTTTCATTACACACTTGCATGGAATTGCCTATTCACTGCATTATTTACTGCGACCATAGATATTATGAACATGGATGTCTAACGCAAGCTCTAAAATGGCCCTAATAATATAAAATAAAAATCTTAGTTACCTACATAATAATGACAATATCTTGCGGCTCCATACTAGGCTATGCCTGTCACGTGGTAGCCGGAAACGCCTGCCGGATATGCCTGTTTCTATGGGGTGTTGCTTCAAAGTTTTATTTATTCGTAGATTATTTAACTAACTAGAGTAACTAGTGAAATCTACAGTAATTTACGATATAGATTATTTCTACCAGCACTTCCGAGCAATCTGTCGAATAGTACGATTACATTAAAGCTGATATTGTCAGATATATCGGAGCGGCCAAGGTACTCACAAATATCCTAAGCAGGCTTACTACCGCTAACACCGAAGTTCGTGAATTTTGGGGATTTATCTCTGACACTCCAACGGCTCCTGTCATTAGTAGGGTTCGGAACTATGGAACTAGGGAGAAAACTTTAACAAAACTTCTCAAGTGGACTTGACATAGCACATACATCCATGAAATATACATATCTACACACCCACACGTGTAAGTTGAAGGTTCCGAGATAGGGAATAAAATTGGTTACAGATTTTTCAATAATATTCGTATTTTTCTTGGCTAAAGTGTTCCCATATGTCAAATTTAAAGTTTTGTTAAAGTTTTGCACCCATAGTTCTGCTTCTGACCCCTAGTCATTAGAGTGACAGTCACAAATCCCCGAAATTTGCGAACTTCGGTGTTCGCGGTAGCAAGCCAGATGGGCTACCATGATCTCTTAAATGCGATTGAATTTAGGTTCGGCTTGTCAGTTGACAAGCCGAGAGTTTTCCTATGTAACGGACACATAGCGATTCAGTTAAGGTCATAAACTGAATCACATTCGTAGATCGTGGTAGCCCTAGCCCTAGGCCTCTATTTGTAGTGACGTTAGAGTGGCGGGCTGGCGGTACTAAATCATACTGCATTATTCTTCTCATGAATGACAAGCTGGAAAACGAACCGTTGATAATATGAGATGCAAATTAAAACATATTATTGCCGACGCTGGGTGTTAGGTAATAATAGAAAAAGCAGGCCTGCTAGGGTCAAGTTTATCATTTATTGTAAGTTCATCAATTTCACCACGCTTTACAAAAGAGCGTATTTATGTCAAAGTTTACACAATCCGAAACATCACGTAAATAAAATGCATGCTTGATCATTTTCTTTACAGGATGAAGTGACAATAAACTACAACAAACTCCACGCTGATCCTCGGCAAGGCAAGTCGCTCGATATCATAATGAAGAAGATGAAACATCGGCTCGTAGAGAACATGTCCTCGGGCGCGGCGGATGCCCTCGGCCTGTCCAGGGCCATTCTATGCAACGACACTCTGGTTGCCAAACTAAATGAGCTGAGAGAGACTGAAACCACGTATAAGAGGCTTGTGGAGCATGCGAAAAGGTAAACTCACCTGCTTACGAGAATTCATCAAATTTAGAAGGCTTGTCATAAACTCGTACTATGTTTTATTACGTCGCATTTTTTGTTGAGAGCTCAAAGAATATTCTTGGAAAAAACATATGGTATAATCAAGTTAAAAGATATAAATACGTGCCAAGTGCAAAATTTACGTACCTATACACTACCCTATTATTACGTGTATAAGTAGGTACAGTCACCACATGGGAATGTTGAGCCACTTGGCAATGGATGCAATTTGGTCGTGTAATATTATGGGTTCGGTATTTTTCGTTAGTAGGCACAATGGCGACATGACCGATGTTCCCCGATGATATGTCAGTCAAATACGAATCTTTGTTGCGTCAAAATTTCAGTATGTCAAAACTAGTTGAAATAATAAAAATTTCTTCGTCTACGAGAATTAAGGATTAGTCATCGGCCATTATTAGACGCTAGATGTCGTTGTTCCTAGAGGAAACTGGATAACGACAGTTCTTCATAGATTTGTCTAAAACCGTTTAGTAATTTATTCGTATTTGCTTCAAATCGGTTGCCATGACTTATCTGACATTAATAGGCGAGGTATTTTTTCCATTCAAGATATTTATATAAATAGGCATGTTATCGAGCAATTTTAAATTATTTTTTCATTGACAGAGACAAATGTTATTGCTGTCTTTATTATCATTCGTTACCATAGACATATAAAATTGATAGACCGAGTCTATTTTATCTGTGGGTGACGCCGGCAATGCCTGTCAACGATCTTTGTTTGTGTATACTAGTGCACCTAAACCGCAAATAGTAAAAGTGATTAAAATAACGCTTTTCATGTATATTTCTGTTCGATAAGTGCACGGAATGTGATAAAAGTGATGACTTGTGTGGTTCCAGGGTGTAAAAACCGCCAGGGTTACCTGAATGAACAAAATAAAGACATTACGTTTCACCGGCAATTTAGTTTTGACTTGAATTTTAAGATTTCGAACCTTATTAAGGTAAAAGTAACTGAAAATCTTATTCAATATTTGTTGTCGGATACATATGTGTAGTTTTGTGATTAAACCATTTGTATTTACATTCGTAATGTAATTATAAATAGTGGGATTCAAAAATTTGTATCGCATAGTGTGGTACTTAAGAGACCGATCGTGATATCGATAAATGTATTGATAGTCAACTCAAAAATGAATCGATGTTTTTAATGTCCAACAGGTTTCCACTGGACACTGAACAAAGGCTATTATGGGTCAAAAATATCAAAAAGGCAGACGACTGGTACCCTAAAGAGTATTCAAAAATATGGTCCGCACAATTTTAAGCTGTTGTTTCAGGCAAGGGTACGCGAATAAGTGATTACATTCTGACGTACTACCCACCATATTTGGTAATCATCCAATGTCATGTTAACCAGCAAGTAAATTAAATTTAGTTTAATAATGACCCTCATGTGATACTTGTGTAGACTGATTAATTTAATTATAAAGAAGCCATCATACCAAAATTGTTAGGTATGCTTTAAGGAATGATAAGTCCATAAAACATGTTATAATGAGAGTTTTCTGAAATCACCAGGGCAGGAGCAGGTCCACAAACTTGTCTAAATTCTATGTTTATAGTTTCTGGTTTAAATATTTTGTATGAGTTAAAAAAATACATAAAAAAATTTAAACTTTATTTAAAAAAAAAAAAAAAAAAACATTTACTTAGTCTTTCTTTGGGGCTAGATAATTGTGTTTCTTAGCGGGACCTTACGGCTAAGTGGCGCCAACTAGTGGCATACGTTTTAGGAAACCCTCATTATGACATTTTAATTAAAGAAAATATTTCGTTAACTTTGTGATTTTATTTTTATCCTAAAATGTAGATTTTGAAATCACGATCGAAGAAGATCGTGATTTTGAGTAGGAAATAAGGTTTATTCCTACTGTATTCGCTACCTAATTTGGTTAAAATATTATTATTGACGATAAAAGTATACGATTGAAGACTGGACATCACTAATAGTAATGACATTTTATCTAGTCAGGTTGGTAGCATTGTTCAAGAAAATGGAGTCGTTGATGGAGTTCACGACCAAGTAGAGCTACTTTATTTGTCTCTTTTTCCTTATGGAATACGTCTTGAGATGGGGTGAAGGATGACAATAGTTTGTTCATGTATGTCTTAATACACGGAATCTTCCCTATATTTTATCTGTGTTCGTTACAGCTCAGTTGACGTTAGTTGAAAACTTAAGTAATGTAACCTTTGTAGAAATATGGTAGGTAACCTTTGACAATCTACCTATAATCCTATAATCTGTCAATAGCCATAAAAATGTTTACTAGAAACTTGAAAGTTTCTGACTGAAATTCTAACTTTGAAAAAATACCTGTCAGTGACAGCCGTTAAAAGGAAAGTGAACGAAATCGGCCTCTGAAGTTAGATTGACGTCTCCAAGACTAAAGCGGATGTTATAATTATAACGTAACTATAGTAACGTCAGCTTCCGAAAAAATAGCGGTTAAACATTTTTGTTATTACGTAACCATGGTAATGTCACCTTCTGAAGAATACGCGAGCGGTCATTGGTTAACCGTAGCAACGCCCGCCCCATTGGTCAGTAGAGTTCGGCTGAAGTCGTGATACCAGCCTCATAAGAGTTCGGAACCCGATTTGTATTATTCGACCAAGTTGCGAACAGTGGCAAGTGGCTCAACAATCCCGTGTGGTGACTGTACGTGAATACATATTTTATGCATTTAACGCGCATCTATATTTTTAACCTTGACTGTATAATCAACCACAAATTAACTTATTGCGTCACCTTAATAAAAGCCTGTTCCTCCACCCACGTATTTTTTTCTTATGGAAATATTCATAAGAATAGTTATTGTTATTACTTATCTATTACATAATGTACCTCTACCTACCTAATGATAATGACGTTGTTTCTTGGTTAAACAACTTAAATATATCAACCCTGTTTTTTTATTAAAAAGTATCTCGTATGTTGTTGGCAGGTATTGCGTAATCTCACTGGTCTCTCTTTAGTAATATCATCGACAACGATTCTTATTCTACTTCGTTTCAACCAGAATATACTGTATGTTCTAAATTATAGGCCTACTAAAGTAGCGCAGCCTGTTGGTGCAGTACAATAACATAACACACTTCGGAAATTAACCATTTAAACTTGTGCTAAATTTAGTTTTACTTTTAAACCCCCAGAATGCTGAAGGCCTACTTCGACCTCCTGCAAACCTACAAGTCGCTCGGGGACATTTTCTCGGGCATCGGTGTCCGGGAGCCCCAAGCGCGTGCCTCGGAGGCCTTTTCCAAGTTCGGCCAGTACCACCGCCTGCTGGAGAGGGATGGAATCAAGATGCTTAAAGCTTTAAAACCGGTGAGATTTTATTATTAATATTTAAACTTACAGAGTAGTGAAGTATGCTAATTTCACATCAATGAATCTGGGGGCCTACCCAATAATATAAACCTTATTATTTGTCTGTAAAAACATCGAAAACCAATCCATAATACAGGAATTTATAAATATTTGTATTTAAATGAAAACTATAGAAATTCGGCGCCCACTCTAAATTAAATTAGGAACCATCCTGTGAAATTACAAAGAGATACGCAAGGAACACACTTATATCTTAGTCATCATCATCATCAGCCTATATTAGTCCACTGCAGGGCGTAGGCCTCTCCTATTAACTTTGCGTATAGACGCATTAGGAGGTAAATGCCCATAATCGCCACGCCGGGCAAGCGGATTGGCGATCGCAGTAATGTGTCCACTATGATGACGCTGCTGCCCATCATCAATCTTGTAGAATGGTCAGTGACACTTCAATCCCTTAGTCTTACGACACCCGCAGGAGGAGTTGGGGTGGTGACAAATGTATCCTTACTATCACCACACGGCAAATCTTAGTCGTTTTCTTCAAATTCTGAGTATTTCGCTAATTTTATCTAATGGATTAAAAAGTCCGCGTGGTGACGGCACTAAGAATACATTTGTCACCACCCGAACTGTTTCCGTGGGTATCGTAAAAGTCTACTACTCGTAAGGGATTAGAGTGACCATTCACTGGCCATTCATTTATTAAAGATTGATGAGGTAACTGCGATCTCCAACCCGCTTGCCCAGTGTGGCGAAAAGAATAACGTTATGACAGTCAATATCATGTTCTGAATCATACAGGATCCCAAAGTTAACCGAGATTACATATTCTTAGTTTACTGAATATAATCTAATCTGCCTTTCAGATTTTGGCAGACATGGGAACATACCTGACAAAAGCCATCCCAGACACAAAGCTAACGATCCGCAAGTACGCAGACACGAAATTCGAGTACCTGTCGTACTGTTTGAAGGTGAAGGAGATGGATGACGAGGAATATGGGTACAATGCGCTGCAAGAACCTTTGTATAGGGTGGAGACTGGGAACTATGAATACCGGTTGGTAAAATCTAGTGAATAACCCTTTCCAATTTAAACCTAGTACCAAAATATATCAATATTTTTTGTCACTATACCTCATGTTTCGGAAGGTCTAGATCTCCATTATCAAGCATCAAGCTCATGCCCGTTCCCATAGTATTTTTATGAACATAATATTATTATACGAATCTCCCTTGTTTCACGGGCTATATCCTTCCGGCTTTTTGATAGACTTACGCGGGGATATAGATCCAACACGTAGAGGCCCTTTGGAGAAATTTGCTGTTTGCTGCTCCAATCCATTTACGGGCAGAACGAATGATAATAATATTATCCTTCTTATACTGGTTGGATTCAGACGTTTCAGTACCAGAGTGTAATAAAAATATGTAGCGCTAATTAGGTCAAAGCGATTTATATTTGTAATCAAAGTAGGTAGTAGAATATTCTGTTTCATCGTTATAGATACTTACTTAAAATATATAGTTCGACATGCTAATTAATGAAATTAAATCATTTATTGTTAAAGATGGGTGATTTATGTACTTACAAGTAAGTTGGTGTTAAAAGCTGCATTTTCTACAATCGTTTTCCTTGTTAGCGTCCAAAGTTCGGTCTTAAACCTATATCGTAAGATCATCGCAAAACCTTTAATTAAGCCCCAGCAGCACGGTAATCCTAATATCCATACGTTTGATTTAATGCCTTTTCTCATGATTAAATCAAAAGCATCCAATAGTAATGTTACTTTCTCCAGATTTAAAAATCGAATCTCATACTAACTACGAACAAATAAAACATGGAAGCCGCACGCCATACTAAATTGCCTTTCAAAAACGGTCCTGAATTTTAGTTGACAAGTGTCACCCCCTCTTCAATGCATCACGTCGATGAATTTGAATGTCAACCTATAAAAACTTAAACCGCCATTTAAAAATACTTGTGATTGGTCCATCAAAGTTTCGATTGGCTATATTCTTTAAACATTTGTCAAAGATGTTGCGCCGAAATATGCGCGGTGTTAAGAAAAGCGCTATGTCCTGCCCATCTTGGCACAATTGAACAATTGGTTTTGGGGGCATTTTTGAGCTGGCATTAGACGTCCATGTTATATATGGTCGCAGCATACTAACCATTTTTCAGGCTAATCCTACGGTGCCGCCAAGACGCCAGGGCGCGATTCGCGCGCCTTCGCTCCGACGTTCTGGTGAAGCTGGAATTGCTCGACAACAAGAAAACGCAAGACGTGGCCTATCAGCTGCGACGGTTCATACAGGGGCTGGCCGTTTATCACAAGTAAGGGTTTGCTATTGAAAGCAGCATGGTTATCGTACACTAGGGTGGATTCCAAAGATTCAATACCTATTTATGCATGATTGTGTACCTTCAGTGTACCTAGTATTTACACTTAGGCGCTTATTTACCTAGCACTTCTTTCACACGTAATATCCGACCGACATTGACCAGATAAGTACCTATAAATGATCAAATTATATACCATACTTGACCAGAAATATGTGGCGACGTGAAACTTAGAAAGCAGTGAAATTTAAAAAGGCAAAGGTAGGGGTTCATTTGTCCATAAAATGTGCGTACTGCTATACCGACGTAGTTAATTACTCTACTATAGGAATGTGTTAGTCTACTTTGTCTATATAAACATTTTTATTCTATTTCAGTGAAACTGTGGACCATTTAAAAGAAAATGCGACTCTATTCCCAGTAGAAGTGGACTTGTCGCAAAACGCCTTCCAATACAAGTCCACAGCGCAGATTATTCAGGTGAGTATGATTATTATAAGTATTATAACGAAACCGACAAAGCAATTTTACCTAAAACCATTAGTTGGTTGTGCTTGGTCCAAGAAATAAAATAAGTGTTGGTCAAAACTCAAAACGAAAGGAGACAGATGATTCGTAGTCTGTTTTATTTTTTTTAAAGAGTCACAAACATTGGTGCTTCGTTTTTAAATTGGATATAAAACCATGTCTAGAATGGACCCTATTTTGTAACATTACATTAAAATGTTTATATTTTTATAGGATAGCCAAGAAGAAGACGATATCGAATATGCAAAAGAAATCCAAGAGTATCACGACATAAACGAAGACAAAAATGTACCGGTTACCAACAGAAGGCAAACCAAAGATAAAGACTCCACAGATTCCTCACAACATCTACTAGCTATTGATACAGACTTCAATTTCGAAGCCAACAACTTTGACAAAACCGATAATTTTGACAGATCTGAATGTGATAAGACTGACAATTTGACTCTTTTGACAGAACTGGGATTGGCGGATAATGATTTCGGAGAGTTTCAGAATGGACTCATGGACGATTTTATGCCCAACAGGAGTAATGATACTGATGATGTATTTGACAAGTTGTTGAGCGAATTAAATATAGGAAAGTAACTTTTTAGGTAAAATTTGTTAATATTTAGATTTGCGGCGTAATAAACTTGTATATTGATGTTAATTTGGTTGCCTTATTTATTTTTTCGTCTGGAAAGATTTGAAATACCTTAATTCAATCCCGAATAAACAAGTAATTGAAAGGACGTTGTAACCAGTTTGCTGTGATTCTCGCCGCGGAGTAGAGTAAAGAATCCGCATGTGAACAAAATAGGTAAGTGTTTCGAAAAATGCGCGTTATTACGTAATACGCTGCTATGATTAGGGTTAACGCATTCGTTCCCAGGGGGCGTGGTTTAGAGACACACTGATAAGGAGCTGATGGAACGCACATGTGCATCGAGGGTAGCGTTGAAAATGTCGGAAAATATCAGATTGTTTTTTTCGGGAATGTATGAAAATTTCGTTTTTTTCCCGTTTTTTTCGGGTTTTTACTGAAACAATCAATGTCACTGTCACTCCCTGCCATCTGTTTCAAGTGATTTTTCCTCGGTGACATCGCGTTCTACTGATATTAGTGAAAATTAGACCTAATTCTCCTTGGTTTAGAGTTGAAAATTAAAGTGGAAAATTTCATTTATTTTTTAGAAAAAATCCGGAAAAAAACAAGCTGTTTGGAAAGATTTAATCCGGAAATTTTCAACGCTAATCGAGGGCAGTGTAAGTGTTAAAGAAATTAAACTCTTCAATTCTTCAAAGTTTTTATAAAAAAGTATAAAACTTATGAACTAAGGGATAGATTTGACAGTCTTTAACTCATGGATGAATACTCAATCTCCATCTACCTACCTATTTCGTAATAAATCTAATGCGTGATCTTATTTAGTCTATCTACAAAGGTAAACACAAGTCTACCAATTACCTAATGATGATGGTGATGAATGATTATGCGGTGTTTTTCCTGTTCAAAATAATGGCTCAATCGTTCTGCCTGGTACGGATCAAGAATCAACGCTTCTTTTTTCTTTTCTCCTGATAATAATTTCTTCAACTTGGTAACTTTCGGTATTACGTGAAAGATGTCCACTTTTTTTGCGTTTTCTAAGTTTATCCCCATGACTATTTTACTTAGTTCTGAAGCTGCCGTCTTATGTAAGGCTTGCAAATTTTCTTTTGCATTATTCAAACTTTCTTTTGCTGTTTTTGTTAGTTCTGCTACGTCTATGGTCGCTCTGGAGTAGTGAAATATGGAGAAGAGCATTATCTGGAAAGAAAGGACATACATATTAATACATGTATTCTATTTTAGAAACCTAGGTATACGAGAGTGTCTCCTTGTCCAGAAATGATCAAAGAAATGGAAAAATATCACAAGTTTTGAGTTTGTTTACATATTAGAACGATGTGGATTATAATTAACGTATAACGCGGTTGTTAGGTTGAGATTACAAATTAGTGCACCTTTCTTCGATTCCGACGTATAAAATTAATGATCCATCAGTCTTTAGGCATGTTCGCCTTTCGTTTATTCAGCAGTACAGTTTGCAGTTACAAAGTAGGGCAAAATTCAAATGAATAATATGACTTACCAAAACGATTAGCTTCATGATGTACGGTTCTCTGCTGTCTATCCTGTCAAATGGTCAGCAGTCGCGGACGCTAGTATTTAAATATTGGCCACAACATCTTATTGCATTCCCATGTGGCTCTATTCTGATATTAAAATTTGATTAGGTTAACATAAGATTTGGTGAATGGAAATTGAGGAGACAGAGAATACACAGATCAAGGAACAATAATTTACACATAAATTTACCATAGCACAGAAAAAATTAAACAATGCTTTTTTAGCCGTTCGTCGTATCGCCACCAAATACAAAATTACACCACGCAGATCAGAGCTTGCATTTGAACGAGGCTCATTATACACCGAGAAAACCTAATCAGACAAGGGCGAGGCGAGCTTGACATTGACTGTCTGATATATCAGACTATGGCGGTTAAAAGGTTAATAGGAAAATACCTACTTGAGGAAAATAGATATACGCGTAGGTACATAGTATCGGAAAACGATGCATACCTTGGGGATGAAAATACTCATAACTCAGGAACAGCAGCTTTTAACCGTTACATATCGCTGCCACGGCTTGGAATGGAACCCAAAGCCTCATCGTAGGTAAGTACCTATAGATATACCTTACGAGTAGGCATCAGGGTCACTGCCAAATAGGGTATAGTCGGGGGAAGAAAAGTTTTTGGTCACATTAAATCCTACAGTTTCGGAAGCTTTTTCTAATGAATATTTAGGGTAAACAGATTCACACCATGCAATAATCCCCAGTGCCGCGCGAGAGCTTCTCATCCAGTCGAGGACTTGAAGGTCAATAATTGGAACAGCACGTTCAATAATTTCTACCCTCGAGATTATGCATTCATTATATTGTTTCAGATGATTTATGATTAAGGAAAAAAAAATCCCCAGTTTTTTCGTAAAGCTTATACAAAAAAAACTATACCTTAATTTTTTTTTTCTTATATGATAAAAAATATAACTTACAAAATCTTGCGCAATTCGAAAATTTGGTCATTGGACCAAAATAAAGATATAAACGTCTTAGTAACTTTTCTCCGCGGTGACACAGTTGCATCTATTTTTTTTTCACTGTTATTATTTTATTTTGCTTATAAGACGTTTCAATGAAAACGTACAGCCACGATGATCTATTTCTTAGATAATTTGTTTATTAACACGCAAAATAAAAATAAAATATTTGAAATATATTAAGTGCTTTACGAGCAATCGACATTAACAGCTATAATCTTAAAACGAATATTTTTTAAATCCCGCCTTCCCGCGCATGTGCCTACGATACGTGTGCGGCGATGCCGTGCACTGTGCGTGAAAGAGAGAGGTATAGTTATGTATACAGGGTGTGGCCAATAATAGGAGCTTTAAATTTAAGCGATGAATCTTTGGACTATACGCAATTACCTAGACCTTATCATAATGCTTCAAAGTTAACCAACTCTGAGATATAGCACTTCAAAGTTGCAATACATAATCAATGTATTTAACCATGGTTAAATTGTCGTTAACGATCGTTAGATGTCTTGGTACAAGGTGGTTTCTTGGTACCGAGGCCAAGTTTCATAATCTACTCAATCGAAACTAGTTCTTAAGCCCAGGTATAAAGAACAACTAATCGCGCGTCGGTAAGAACACGTTTATTTTGACAAGTTTGTTTTAAAATTCTCCAAAAAGATGCCCTAGCAACAAAGAGGTTTTTACTTTATCATCGGAAGTTTACAATGACACCTCGAAAAAGACAGCGAACTTAGCACATCTTGGGTTTGATTGCCGCTCGCGAAATTGTCGCGGCTACTGGTCTCGTTTTGATTGTATTGATTAAAAAAGCTGCGAAAAGGCCGTGAGGCCATCAAACACAAGATGTGCTAGACCCACCAACGACTGTTTTGTACTGTAGAGGGGTGCCTGTCGTGCGGCATAACGTCGATTGTCCTAAAATTTTTTGGCCGAGAATGTTTGGCATACTACTTGTTTAGCCTACTTAATTTTGCGCATACACGTTTAAAATACCTACACCATATTTATTCTCATATTCATTACTCGAACGTCAAATGACCTAAAGCATAATAATCCTAATGTTCATTGTAATAAATATTGTTTTCCCTACTACTCGAACTGTCAATTTTCACTGCGCCTACTTTTATCATGTCCGAAATTTCATTAAAAAAGGCATTTTAATAACAACATGCAAAACATTTGAACAACAGGGTGAATGAACATATTGCGAAAACACAAATCAAATTATTTATTAACTAAATATTTTGATTTGTACTTTTAATTTTTCTCCAGTAGTCACACTACTTAATACTATATAAATTATAAATATTAGATGTCATATACCAAAGAAAAACGACCAAGATCACCTATGTCCGAGGTGGGGATCGAACCCACGTACTCAGCTTTCGCGGCTGATGCCTGTACCCCTCGGCCCGAAAGGTACGGCCCGGGGCCGAGGGGTACAGGCATCAGCCGCGAAAGCTGAGTACGTGGGTTCGATCCCCACCTCGAACATAGGTGATCTTGGTCGTTTTTCTTTGGTATATGACATCTAATATTTATAACAGGGTGAATGGTTAAAAAAATATTCAAGTAATAAACTAGGGTAAAACCGACGTGGATTGGTTAGATTTCGAAGCTAGGGCGGAGTGAATGGCGTAGTCTTTAAATACTTAAGTATATTTAATCAATTGTTTACACATCCTCATAATTACAAAACCAAAAAAAGGGGGGACGGGGGGCGAAGCCCCCCGCATTAAAAAAGAAATAATCTGAACCTTCCCCTAGCTTAACCTGGGTAGGTTCGTTAATTACCTTTTATCCCTTAGAGCGGAAATAGAAGCCCCGCGCAGCGGGGTTTCGTCGACCGGTTCCCAAGTCAAAATTGCTCATTTAAATTCTTTGGACAACAGGGCTAATTATTCAGTAAGTCTATTTTTTTTAAATCAGTTAAAGGTAGGTAATCACTTTTAGTACATTAAATACTTAAATAGTAGGAACATCACCATTATGAACAATAATTTTTCGATACATATACATTAGACACAAAGATCATTAGGACAAACAATATTTAGGAACAACCAAGTTAGGATTAACAATTTCGTCATAACAAAAATATGCGCAACAATGTTTATGCCATACATTTTTGGCGTAAAGTTGTTATGCGACAAATTTTTCGAAATAAAAACATTATGCCACCCGATATAGACCCACTGTAGAGGTTTTGATTTTTATTTGAATTCCAACAAATATGTTATACCTACTAGATTGTGCACCAAAAAACATTATTTAGCAAAAACGAGACTTATTTCAACACTAGGTCATAGAGTAGATATTTCTTTATAAGCTAGGAACGGTCCTGACGAGAAGTTTACTGCTGCTAGGGTGTTCTTGTCTAACGTCTTGTCGGATACCTAAAACAATCTTTTAGACTAGAAGAAATGGTAGAAAACTTTTTAATCATTACAATCGAAAAGAGGTGGGTATCTGCCAGTTGCTGTCTAACACAAGATTTGCTAAGCCGCACATGGCGTATTTATAGCAGTCCCTTTGCTTTACCTAAGACAGGACAGTTATAAGGTAACCATAAAAACATCAGTTTCCGGTAAAACCGTGATCAGTCATTGGTTAATCAAGCTTTGTTATGAAGTAGCCATAGCGACGTCAACATCCGTGTTACTCGCGGGATCGGTCATTGGCCACCCGAGTTTTGTTATAATGTAACCATAGCAACGTCCGCATCGTTGTTGAACATAGTTCGGCAAAAGTCGTTGATAACGAATCAAGCTTTGTTGTAATGTAACCACAGCAACATCAGCATCCGTGGAATTCGCGGACTCGGCCATTGGCTAACTGAGTATTGTTATTATTTAACCATAGTAACGTCTACGTCATTGGTGAACAGATTTCGGCAAAAGTCGTTAATAACGAATCGATCCCGATCAGTACTGTGTACCGACTAATTTACGAACTGTAACAAGTGACTCAACAATCCCGGTTCGCGACTGTACCTTCTGTTTGACAATGACAACATCACTCGGCCTGTCCTTTCCTTTTTTCGTCTCTTTTTAATCAATATAGTCCAATAGGGACGGGTAGCCACGAGAAAGCCGAGTGTTTCAGTCACACACAAGATATGCTAAGCCCCCGGATACTTACACAATCGTTTTATAAGCCATTTGTCCCGTGTTTTGTTTGGCCATGGTCATTTCAATAGAAAGGGACACAATTCTGACAGGAGTCATCTCACGAAGACCGTTTTTGTTTTACTTTTAGTGCACAATTTAGTAGTGGTATCTTTGCATTCGAAGCCATAGACCATGCAGTTGTAAATGCGAACTTTTTTATGTGAAGTCACTTTCTCTACTATTACAACATAATGACAATTTATGTCAAGTTGTTATATCAAAACATTACCAAAAATAATAAAATAAATTATAAAATTGCGAATTGCGATGCACACGAAGCACATAATTAATAAGAAAAGTAAGCCAATCATTGTGTAAACGACTTGTCAACGAATATTATCTGAGTTGATAATAGAACCAAGCACTATTGTTGTCATCTCAAAGCAACGTATACCAAATGCAGTTCTGACTGTGACCTGTGGGTTTTCACTTCCAACCAGATTAACAGTGAAATTCTTACTTAGTTTCCACAAGATCCTGTTCTCAGTACGTGTTGTGTCGTGTCAGAGTGGAGTCAAATAAAGAAGCAGATCGTATCGTCGACATCATCGTAGTCGTGCCTATGTCTACAAATTAAATTAATTTAAGTGCAAGTTGAGTGGTTAAGAGTTCACCCGGTGAGATATGTGATTAGTGCACTATTTTTGTTGTAACCGTTTACTTAATAAATTGTTTTGAAGTCACTTTATGGCGTTTTACTAATTTAGTTATTTCGTCAGTTCACATCTGATAATTGAGATTGTGATCTGTTACGTAATGTTGAAAAAGTGACAAAGTAATCAATAAGTAGATAGGTATGTTTAATAAGCAATACTGATTCATTTAGATTCAATAATACGCGAAACCGATAGTACCTAAATGTCAATGTCAAATGTTCGACTGGACACATAATGTCTGCAGTACATTGCTGGGTCGATTAACTTTGTTAGAAAAATATACAAAATGTATTTTTGTTTTTAATTAATTAAAACCATTTGGAGTTAATTACTGATTAGTTAAAGGGTCTATGTTTTCATTTATTGCTCTTATTACAGGCCACACCCTGTATACATTTTTGAATAATTGTAACACCTCATTTTGCGTCGGGGATTAAATACAGGCCCCTAATAGGTTACAAGTTGTATAGGTGCCTACATTTTTAATCGTCAGTTCAAAAACTACTTAATACCTATTTATTTTACTACTAATTTTTATATAAGACGTTTCTACTTCCTTCCTACGAAATTCCTGACGCACCGTCCTGTCTACATAGTACCCCACCTACGTTTATCCGCTGCCCTGCGGCCGGCCGCGCATTTATGACGTCAGCGCCGCTCCGATTTATTTTAACAATAACCATTTCGAAAATTGTAGGAAATGCTTAGAGTATACATAGGGGATTTTTTTGGTATTGTGCCACAACTAATGATTGACAAGAGGTACATTAAAAAAATAAAATGTAGAATTAATGCGCCTGCACGTAAATCAGTTAAAACTGTAAAAAAAATAGTTAGCATTGAGTCACTGACGTAATTTTTTCATTGGATGAGTATAATAATTGTCGGGTCATTATAGTAAAAAATCACCATTTGTTTAATTTCTGTTTGATTGTTATGAATTTTAAAAATAATTTTATTTTTTCTGACTATATCTACGATTATTCAGTGGTGACTTTTTAAAATATTGTCTTAAATATTCAGTTAGGCCCCTCGGATAATAAATCCCTACTGTAGGATTTATTGTTTCTTTTTATTAAACAATTAAATCTTAATATTGATTTTATGAAAAAACCTCCACACATTTATCAGGGATAATTAGATTCATATATTCACAAAACGATGTTTTATCATATTCCTGAAATAAATATACTGTAGGATTTAATGTAATTTTCTCGAACAAGTTAAAGTTTAGCTCCCGGACTAGTACGGATCATGTACGGATCGATAAGGGGGCTTAATTATTGAAAATATAATAGTTATTTGAATTTTTGAATTATAACTAACGTGAGACTCAAACATAGTCCACAGTTTCAATAGTTATTTGAAAATCAGTATTTTCATTAAATGATATACCATTATATAGGTAAATTATAAATATTATAATCCTCATCTAGTATCTATTATATAATATAATAGTTACCTACTACACCACGAGCTTCATTGAGCTTAGGTACGTAACTGTGAAACGGGGTCGATTTGAGTTACATATCGTTCCACAATATCTAACCATGTAATTATGTAGTAGGTAGGTACCTATCCCTTCATGTTGAAATGTAGAAACTGTTTTAAAACTTTAATAAAAATGTTTGCATTGTTAATGCAGTGTGGATCCAGAATACACCGTCTAGCGAAAGTGTCACTACAATTATCAAAATTCACCTCACAAATCACGGCGCCTCCTGCATGGTAAACAAGTGTAGCTACAAGATTCATTACTTATACCTGCTGATGTAATTTTATTGTTGTATAATCGCTCGTTACATGGCGCTACTTTAATTAGGTAAGGAATCCCTCCTAAGCAAAATCATACACATCTACGTAATTTTAGTAATTCGAATTGAAGTGACTGTGGTCAATATAGTCAATCACTACCTACATAGTATAAAATAAAGTCACTTTTTCTGTCCCTATGTCCCTTTGTTTGTACGCGTTAAATCTTTAAAACTACGCAACGGATATTGATGAGAAGAGAAGATTCAAGAGGAAGATTTTATGTAGGTATGTATAGTACCTACCCGTGCGAAGCCGGGGCGGGTCGCTAGTAGTTAATATATCAATAGTTTCTTAGTTTATTGCGTGGTTTTGAATTTTAATGTTCTCCAATCTTGCCTTACAAAGGCGTACAATATTTCTTTAAAATATTTGAAATGCCTACTTACTTGTATTTTAAGAATTAAGTATTGTTGTAGGTACAATTGAACACAATATAACATTTTACAAGTTTAATTGACTAATTCTGCAATAAGTCATCAATTGATGCTATAACAACACTGCTTGACCAATTAATCGAATAAATTTTTATTTTTAGGTTACAGTGGACAGTCTACAGTCAAAGTAAAAGATACGCAAAAATTGGCAAATATACTACACTGCCTTATGATTATATCTATTAAGTCGTGTACAGGTGTAGTGAGAAATTACTTGCCTTCGGAAACGTTCGTAAGAACATGCTGTTTCAGGCAGTGTCACCGAGTCTGACTGAAGTAGCATGACAGCTATTACTGTCAGTCTCAGTGAGATAGACTGAAACAGCATGACGTTCACGAACGTTTCCGAAGGCAAGTCATTTCTCACTACATCTGTACCATATTTTTTACACTTTGTCCCATCTACATAGGTACCTATCTTGTACCCTCATTGTACTTATATGCATACCTGGGATAACTCGGGGCATTTATACGAAAGTGATGTAGCAAAATAGTTTATCGACTAAAAATATATCGATGTTACTGTGAATGACAACATCAAAATGTTATTCGGCATAAATAAATATTACGTAAGAGATTGAAGATTAATTCAATTAAAATAAAAAATAAATTCAAACGGGTAGTTACGCGTTTATTTTAAAATATTTTTCAATACATACAATTAATATTAAAATATCAATATTTAAATTGTCATTTTGATTAAAATGATATCTGCATACTTTTACTATCTGAAGAGGCCCGATATCAGATATGACATCGAACCTCTGTACTGTAATCGAGAATGTTCAATAAGCACATCTTATATCGACATCTTTTTAATCGATATCAAATCCCTATAACTTGCCCCCAATTATCCCAGGTATGCTTATATGGTTACATAACCATTGAAACCTTGGAACGTTAACCTCAGAACTTTAACCACTTTAACACGTTCGCCTCCGGTACTGTTTCACTAAGTGCTTATACTATGCCGATCGAAATTGTCTGATAAGTAGAAATCCTATGCCAGTGACACGCATGTGTGACCGAAAAGACTGTACTCCTATGCCGGCGACACACATTTGTGTCAAAAATGTTCGTATTTCGATGCGACTGGCATAGGAGTGAGAACTTGATTAATGCTAGTGGCATAAGAATGAGATTACTTTGAACACGTATGTGTGTCACTGGCATAGGAATACAGTTTTTTCGGTCACATATGTGTGTCACCGGCGTCGAACGTGTTAACTATGTATAGGTAGGTACTTACCTAATGGAATTCTCAAAGAGTAGACTTCGTTTCTGAGGTTTTAGTTGTGCCACAGACTACCCGAAATACTTAATTTGTGGTTTTTCAAATGCTCTAACCAAAGGCCTGTCAACAAATAGATTCATGTACAATGTATTCACATGTTCCAGTGACGATATACATACATATACTATACATGTAGGTGTAGGTACTCCGTCAAAATTGGCGTCAAAAACACTTTCCATGTTATCGGATAAAGACTTGCAAATATTTGACGCCATTAACATCATTTACCAAAGAAAAAAGATCACTCGGCCACTCGGACTTACCTCAACTCGGACGTTGGTGAATCATTTAGGTCTTTTTAAAACTTTTTCTTTTGTATAATTATGAAGTAAGCAAATGTTATATTTCTGCAGTAGTACATACCCTTGACTGTACATGAACAGTAGATACAACATATGCTGGATGAAATGAAACAAAAACAAGAGCTACTCACTCCACGTTATACATACAAGTTGTATAGTTTCAAACAAAAAGACTTACGTCGTTTACCATAAGGACGTATTTTGTGTCAGTGCACATGGAAAGGTACCTTGTCACGCCTCTTAAAATAGACCTTGTTATCTTTAATAAAGTCCATTTTAAACACCGTGACAAGGTACCTTTCCATGTGCACTGACACATTTGTTTGTACAGTCGAAGACAAAATAAGGGGTATACAAAAACGTTCAAAAATATGTCCCAGTGCACTCTAATTCTGTGTAATAAGAACGTCGTAACATATTTATGAACGGATTCTTTCGATACTTATTTTTGCACTTGACTGTATCTTTATACGAAAAATGTCTAAGCATCCTTGTTGTCAGCGGCAATCGTTTTTGTCTACTTGGAAAAACGTCTGGATCAAAAAGGAAGTAAATAAAACATCGATATCTTTAGGTAAAATGTATTGAATTATAAACAAGGTAAAATTAGAGCTTAAAAAACATACGCTTCCTTCTAGTACATACATGTAGGCAGTAATCCTAGGTTACATTACAGACGTTAGTTCGAATGAGAAACAAATGTTTATGTACTAATATTTACTACTAACTTTCTCACAACTCCATGCCGATATAGGGGTAAGGTTTTTATATGACAATTTTAAACTTAACGACAACTTATTGGCATAAAATTATCGTAATTGCCAAAAACCGCAGGTAAAGCTTTCACTACTCTTAGGTCCACTTGCACAAACCAGGGTTCGCCCACTAACTCGGGGTTATTTTCGCCGTCTTGAGCCCACTAACCCGGGGTTAGTTAGCTAACCCTGGTTTTTGTAAGTGATGCTTAGCAAGCACTTACGTCGGTATCGAATTAGGATTTTTATAAGTAGGTAATTGTTACTTAGGGGACCCAAAAGCACTCAAGTTTAAATCTCATATGACTGGCGATAAAATTAAATGACTATGTCTTTCATCGCCACTTATATAGAATTATTGTGCCTTTAAATTAAGTAGAATATAAGACAGTTCATGTCTTCAACCGCATACCTACATTTATTTTGTGATATGACATTTAAAGATGATCCGAGCCCAAGCTTTTAGTAGCAAACTTTCTTATCTAGTGCAAACATTTTCGAAACCTAACAAATTAAAAATAATATAAAAATAGTTTTCTTTAACATATTGATCAGAAAACAGAAAATAAATATGAATTATATTACACATCTTGCCTACCCATATCCATTGGTTTCTATCAATATTTGGACTAATCACTAATATTTTGTATTATACTGAAAATTCTTGGGATTTTACGACTATTATTAATAATAATAGCACATTCACAGCCGGTGCATAAATACTTTTCGGTTTAAATATGAACATGAAACATATTATTATTAACTCTTAGACCAACAACTTCCCTTAAGTTTTGCTTGAACAGTTTGTCTACGAAGTCTTAGCAGTATAATACAAAATTCAGTCAGTAAATATATAAGGCAGATTATATATTATTTAGTCGCATTACATAAAGCCGAACGATTGTTTCATACATATTTATATACACATGTTCGAGTGAAGGTTTACCTCTGCAAATCTGTATTCTTATAAGTTTGTTTAGGCTGTAGTCGCATAGACACACTAGCAGTGCATCTCGCTCGCCCCAAAATGGCGCTGCAAGCAAGATACACTGCAAATTTATGAATTTGTTAGCGGCAATCGCCACTGAAAGTAAACTCATGGTAAGAATACTGCATAATATCCCTGTATCTTAAGGTGCATTTAGACCAAAAGAGCATTCGCTCATTCTATACCCCACTCTACGAAATTCGTTCATTACACAAAACGCGATTCATCGAAATTCGTTGATTTCGTAGGGTAGGGGATAGAATGAGCGAACGCTCGTTTGGTCTAAATGCACCTTTAAGCAAACGTATATTGTTCGCCCAATCAAAGTTTAAAATTACTACATATTTTTGGGTAGCTTAGGTACTCATATTGTATTTTTTTTACCATTTATAGAGGGTGTGAATCCTGTTTGAGCGCAACTGAACAAAACTAAACCTTCACTCGACTCGCTACCGTCAAAATATCACAACGTACAAATAACCTCGTACCACGGTCCGCCTATGTAGCCCAGGACTGCAGCTTTGCGAACTCCTCATCGTCTTCTGAAATTTAAATACACAATTGTGTTAGATTTGGGTTCTTGTTTTTATAGGGTCAGTAATTATAATAAACCGTTTAAGCCCCAGCGTCATCACATGATGACGGAAGTACATAAGCACTTCAAATGCCTGGGATTCGATACATTATCCATCTATTTTTCAGTAATTTATATTGAAACTGATATTGTGCTTTCTCTTTCTTAAGAAGTGTAAGAACACAGTACTTAAATGCTTGCCTGAATGGTTTGGGTCGTTCGTATTGTGATATCAAAAATCACGATATTTTCGATTGTGTTACGAAAGTTAGTCATACGAATTATATGGGTAACTTCGTAACATGAAAGAGCGACGTTATTTGTTTTCATGAACTATGGACTATTATTTTTTGAAAGCGATCCGTTTACCATGGCTATGTATGATTTTTTCCTAATAGTTACTAATGAATCTTAGTCGTAAGGCCGTAGAGCCGTCATTCAATAAATGATATAATAACGAAGATAGAAGTGCTTAATCGGACTAACAATAAGTATAATAAATATCTTGGGACATCTTACACAAATCAACCTAGTCCCACGGTAAGCTCAATTAAGGCTTGTGTTGTGGGTACCAGGCGACGATATATATAATAGATAGATACGTATAGATACTTAGATACATACACAGCCATGACCAAGGAACAAACATTTGTGATAAATAAATACACAAAGAATGCCCTCGCCGGGATTCGAACCCGGAACCTCCAGCTTCGTAGGCAGGGTCACTACCAACTAGGCTACAGAGGCTGACAAGTATCTCACATCATAAAAAATCAAACAGTACAGGAAGGTTGTAATACCGTATAAGTAAGTTCATGTTGACAAAGTTCAATTAAATTTTGTAGCCGTACCATGAGTTTTCAAGTAAGTTACGTTAGGTTTACTCGATACGTAAAGCGCAGGTTTACTCGAGACACACCATTCGGACGCCGCGGGGTCGAACCGACCGCGCACAGTGGAACGACTTCATACTAAAGACGTGACATTCACTTATGATACTAACTATGCTCACTGATGAATATTATATGATTTTTCATAATAAGGTATCATGAAATGTCAGGTTTAGCTTTTTAATGGTTTATTATTGCATTGCAATGATCATAAAAATGGAACCTAATTTCGACTTTACAGTTGGACTTTCTGAAGCGTTATGTTTGTGAACTAAATTGCGAAGTATTAATAACGTTATTTATGTATGTTTTTTATCCGATACAGTATTTTACTATTTTATTACGTATTTCAAATATTAAAAACCGAAAAAAGTAAGTATTTTACACATGAGGGATACTTCAAGGGGCGGAGTCCGCTCGTAACCTATTTTTAAGGATTTAGAAAAAACGCCACCGTTTCCCCGGGTAGTGTTGTATATATTCTGAAAGCTTAACTTTTTCTTATTACTTCCCGATAAATTTTATGGCCGCCTATAACCACCTTTTAAAATAAATTACGAAAATGTATTTGATTTATTAACGCCTGCAAACATGAGTATAGCAACTATGCAACGATTCGCAATTCTACAAAATATGGTAAGGATAATTATAATTTTGACTCCTTGACGACGCCGACGTCCTCCGTCAATCAAATCGCTATCGTGCAACGCAATATATTATAATTATTATTTCAAAATGAAGTGGCAGTGTATAAAAACAAATAGGTATTTATACAATTTGATAAAAGACTATATTTTTAAAAAGCGTCAAGTGGTTATTGATAAAATATTAGATTCACATTTTCAAGATGTACCTCCTACCCTGAAACCGTAAGTACCCACATACTTATAATATCTAAATCTATATCAATATTATAAATGCCAAAGTAGGTGTTCTTGTTTGCGTGCCTATAATAAGTACCTACGAATTTAATAAGTATTTTGATAATATAATAAGAGCCTTACAAGTAAGTTTATGTTTTTAGGGTTCTGTAAACAAATAATAAAAACGGGACCCTATTACTGAGACTTCGCTTTCCGTCTGACGACGATCAGGCTGTATCTGTATCTTATTTTTAATTAAAATCTTTTTCCCATAGATCTGTTTCGAAAAAAATTGCAAAAATTGTTGACACAGCCAAAATGAAGAAAAAACTGTGCCACTATAATGAACAAAAGTTTTTGGATACACACAAGGATTGGCTGGACAGAAAAATTGAATGGCCTAATGTCGAACCTAAGGGTAGGTCTTCTGTAGAAGAGCAAAAGGCGCCAAACAAACAATTTGAAGAATTAAGTGACCGGCAAAAAGTTCGACGAACTCAACCACTGCAAATGATACCACCCGAGGAAATAAGTTACGTTGCGTCAAAACATCTCAAAGACCCTGATGCTAAATTTATATATGCTTTTATTCAGGACCATCCCAATCATCACAAGTCTGTTCGAAATTATTGTGACTCGTTGTTGAAAAATAAACCTAAAAGCATTGGAAAGGATGACGCATTAGAGCTTTACATCAACACAAATCTTACAAAAGAATCTTATAAACAAATAAGACTGAAAGCTAATGAAATAGTTCCTGATTTATTTCCCAGTTACTATCAACTACACCAAGCAAAACAAGAATGCTACTTGCCGGATGATAAGATAACGATCTCTGAAGTGCACGCTAAAGTTGAGTTACAGGAACTGTTGAACAAAACTGTATCAAGAATTTCCGAACATATTGCTTTGGATACTAATCAAAATTTGAATTTGACTTTAGTCTCTAAATGGGGATGCGATGGTGCTTCAGGCCAATCACGATATAAACAAAAATTTTCTGACGGAATTTCCGACGATTCCTCGATATTCACGTGTAGCTTGGTGCCCCTTAAATTATTTGACGAAAATACTGGTACTGTCTTTTGGGAAAGTCCTTCACCATCATCATGCCGATTTTGTCGTCCAATTTCATTTCGTTTTGCTAAAGAAAGTAAAGGTCTAACTACGCGATCAGTAAACGAAATTAACCAAGAAATCGAACAATTACTCCCATTCCATTTGAAAAACGCAACTGTAAATTACAAATTAATGTTTACTATGGTGGATACAAAAATTTGTAATGATTTAACAGACACAAAATCAGCCATGAGATGTTTTATTTGCAAGGCAACCCCAAAAATTATGAATGAACTCGATAAAATAGACCAAATGAAAGTTAACTCAGAGTACTATTGTTTTGGTATATCACCCCTTCATGCATGGATTCGAAGCTTCGAATGTTTTCTCCACATATCTTATAAGCAAAATTTAGCAGTTTGGCGCGCTCAAGGAGATGATAAATTAAAAGTGGCACAGCGAAAACAAGAGATCCAACAAAAGTTTAGGGAAAAGTTAGGTCTCCTCGTTGATATTGTTAAACAAGGAGCTGGAAACACCAATGACGGAAACACTGCGCGAAGTTTTTTCAGAAACTATAATGTTAGTGCTGAAATTACAGGACTTGATCCAGAACTGTTAAAGAGGTTTTGCGTCATTCTAGAACTTTTGTCTTGCTCACGGATTCAAATTGACGAGCAAAAGTTCAAGAAATATATAAGAAAAACTGCAAAATTATATACAAATAAGTATAAATGGTATCGCATGCCCGTCACCGTTCACAAAATCCTAATCCATGGAGCAGATATTGTAAAATATAACTCTCTGGTACCTATTGGCATGCTGTCAGAAGAGGCACAGGAGACTAACCATAAAATTATAAGGTATGTGAGACTCCATCATACGCGGAAGATCTCCAGGAAGCATAGTAACATGGATCTTATTCACGAGTTACTGTTAAGGTCCGATCCATTGCTATCCAGTAAACTACAGCGCAATGTAAAAATAACTTTGCATACAGAAGCCAAAAACCTCATCAAGTCAGCGGATTGCAATTGCGAATTTCAGTTTGTAGATTTTTAAAATGTAAATATGATTTGTATATAGATATTGATTATTTGTAGATTTATAAATGTAAATAAGATTTGTATATACCTATTGAATCATCGCAGTTTCATTAATCTTCCTGTCGATTACGTTACAGACGTTTATGGATTATTTAACATTTATTTGGTACTGAAAACAAACATAAAAACACTTAATTTAACTAAAAAGATGTTAATTTAATCATAACATTCGTATCTTTTTAATTAAACGCCTGATAATAATCGATGAGCAATGTCACAACCACACCGCCAAACAGTAATTTAAACAGCTGTGAGGCACTCGATACTGAGACACTGAACGTGTCTTATTTAAAAAAGTATATATTATTTTTAAATTTTTTGTACACCAATATGATCATAAAAGACATTTCGCTAAATTAACTAAAAAAAACAAATTTTCTAGAAAAATAATTTATTTGTATTTTTTTCGATATGTTCTCGATATAATTTTCTTAATATATAAACATTTTTCTATCATCAATCTATTGATGAGTGTGCACGCCAATTTTCGCTGCTGAAAGTTAACACAATCGAAAGTTATAGTCAAATTACGAACATAAGGTACTCATGTCAGGCTAAATGTATAGAGTCGTTCCACTGTGCCGCGGCCTTACAATATCTTAAGGCACATTTGCCCTCCTGCCCTACTCTCCTAGTCAAATATTGCTGTTGGGTCAAACGCAAACCCATGTTCGGAGTCTTTCCGGTGGACAATCTAAAAGTTAAGGCCTATAAAGCTTGATTTTCTTATAAAAGCCTTATCTTCATTAAGACGTACCCTTTTTCATTGCGTTGTATGATAAAAATCATTACTACCTGTTCACAGGCTGTTAACTATCGACCATAGGAAAGAAAAAGCGCGTGTTCAGCTGAACTGTAGAGCCCGTCTTTCCTGTTCCCAATAGTAATCAACTGGTAGGAGTGTAGTCGTGATTTTTATCATACAATTAAATAGGAAAGGAGCGCTTTTAAATGACAATAAGGGTTTAATAAGAAAATTAACTCTCATAGCCCTTAACTTTTAAAATGTCTACGAACAAATAAAACATGGAAGCCGCACGCCATATTAAATTGCCTTTCGAAAACGGTCCTGAATTTTAGTTGACAAGTGTCACTCCCTTTTCAATGCATCACGGTAATGAATGTCAATATCAACCTATAAAAACATATATCGCCATTTAAAAATAGTTGTGATTGGTCCATCAAAGTTTTGATTGGCTATATTCTATAAACATGTGTCAAAGATGTTGCGCCGAAATATGCGCGGTGTTAAGAAAAGCGCTATGTCCTGCCCATCTTGGCACAATTGAACAACTTTTGGGGGCATTTTTGATCAGCCGTTAGACGTCCATGTTATATATGGTCGCAGTAAAATGTCCACCGGAAAGACTCATAACATGATTTTGAGTTTGACCCTGTTACTTGTTTTAAAGAGAATGATACTGACCAGTCTGCTTAGACCTGCTCGGCTTGGGTTTGTCGTCGTCGGCAGTGTGTCTGTGGGCACGTTTATGTCCAGCATCTCTTTGTCGAGGTCCTCCTGCAGTATTGTTTTATAGAGAATGATACTGACCAGTCTGCTTAGACCTGCTCGGCTTGGGTTTGTCGTCGTCGGCAGTGTGTCTGTGGGCACGTTTATGCCCAGCATCTCTTTGTCGAGGTCCTCCTGCAGTATTGTTTTAAAGAGAATGGTACTGACCAGTCTGCTTAGACCTGCTCGGCTTGGGTTTGTCGTCGTCGGCAGTGTGTCTGTGGGCACGTTTATGCCCAGCATCTCTTTGTCGAGGTCCTCCTGCAGTATTGTTAGAGAATGATACTGACCAGTCTGCTTAGACCTGCTCGGCTTGGGTTTGTCGTCGTCGGCAGTGTGTCTGTGGGCACGTTTATGCCCAGCATCTCTTTGTCGAGGTCCTCCTGCAGTATTGTTTTAAAGAGAATGATACTGACCAGTCTGCTTAGACCTGCTCGGCTTGGGTTTGTCGTCGTCGGCAGTGTGTCTGTGGGCACGTTTATGCCCAGCATCTCTTTGTCGAGGTCCTCTTGCAGTATTGTTTTAAAGAGAGAATGATACTGACCAGTCTGCTTAGACCTGCTCGGCTTGGGTTTATCGTGGACAAGCTCAGCGCTGGGCACGTCCGGCAGCGTGTCTGTGGGCACGTTTATGCCCAGCATCTCTTTGTCGAGGTCCTCCTGCAATAGATTAGGCAATTTTTATTAAATAGTTGCTGATAGACTGTGGTGAGATTATAATTATAAACTTTATATTCTGATACGACGCTGATTTCTTAGCAATCAGGAATGCTCAGGCCGCACATATTTCAAAAATAGAACTTATAAGTAACAAAGAAAGCTTAAAAAAAACAGTAAACGCCTGAGCGTTCAGCTAACATCTGACCGTAATACTGATATTACGGTCAGATGTTAGCTCTATACAATGGAGGCTAGAACGCACAATTTTTTTTGAAATTTGCCAAATTAAGGGTTAAATATTAATCCTTATTAATATGAGGGAAAAGACTCGCCTTTTTTCGATAGCCTTAAAGTCATAGATATAAGAGTAATTTCTAAACTGCCAAATGTCTTAGAAATCGACAACTATGGGTGGATTTGTAAGATCCTATAACAATTTGTAGGTAAGTAGGTCACCTGTTCCAATTCCTCGAGTTCCTTCTCCAGCTCATCCTCGTCGATGTCGTTGGGGAAGGCGACGTTGTTGCTGATGGCGTCGGTGATCTCGCGCGAGATGTCGTGCTGCTCAGCGATGTCGTCCATTATGTCGTGCACCTTGTCCACGTCACTGGAAATGTCAAATTATAGTATTTTATGCAACTCTTGTTTAAGAGAGGTCAAAAAAGGTGAGTGGTGTGGGTAACAATTTGAGGCGAAACCGAAAATTGTTATTAAAGACGCCACGAGCATTTTTTGACTCAGTTAAACAATGTTGCATACAATACTTTTTCTACGACCTGACATTCATTTTTAAATAAAATTGACAATTTGAGAAATATTAATAGTCAAACACAATTTTATTAATCATCAAGGTCGGGCGGGGGCCGTCAAAATTAAAAAAAAGAAAGCTCCTCTATGGTTTACTGTTCATCAGATTTTTTTTAATTAGGTTGATAGCCACGTATTTCATTAAGTCTTGTATGTACACGAGGTGTCTTAAAATGCAAAAAACACACTGCGTGTAAACCCGAATGCGTTAATAGAGAATAGACAATATAGACTTATCTTGACATCTGTAAGGTAGGGGCTTAAAGGTGTGTTCACGACCATGTAAATGACAAATATAAGTACGGGAGTAGAGAAAATAAAAACATCGGAAATCTATTTCAAAGTTCAAGCCAATAACTAATCAGTTGTTTCAACTGCCTGCCTGATGTTAAAAAAAACTAATAAGATGTCTGTCAGTTATCAAAAGAAGTTTACTTGTGGTACTTTTCAGGCCTAGAACTGCAAAGAATTTATTAAATTTCATTACATATCAAGTTCAGTTATCGTACCATCGAGTTGCTATTTCTGGGTCCAAATTGACGTATGTTATGTATGTAGCAAATTTGAGAAAATATACATATCAAATTATCCATTAGAGTAGCAATTGTATGTTTTCATAGTTTTGTTGAACTTTAATTTGCAAATGATTTTTCAGTTTCTATTGAGCTGTTATAAGGGTAAAGTATCAATTCTTGACGGTGTTACATCAAAGTTTAAATTTGATTTAAAAAATGTTAGTTGAACATATTGCGAAAATGTTAGTTGAATGTTAGTTGTTTAAATTGAAAATACATACATATCCTTGTGAGCAAGCTTCATTGCGTTGGCGGCATCCTTCATAGTGTTCAGCACTTGGGCATTAGTATTGGCTCCCTCCAGTGCCTCACGCTGCGCCTCAATCTGGGTGAGTGTACCGTCAATCTGGTTGAGCTGCTTCTCATAGCGCTTCTTACGCTTGAGCGCGGCAATCGCGGCTGAAATTAGTTTTTAATGACATAATCATTACTAGGGATCGGAACTATGGATTAGACGTGTGCGCCGCGCCGGCGTCACGCCGCCGCCGACCTTTTTCGCCACGCCGCCGCCGCCGACTAATGGTCGGCGTAAAATCGGCGTGGCCTTGAATAACAGACTTATTTTTTATGCGTTAAATACTAAGCTTCGTATTTGCTTTATGTATTTACATAATGCTCTTACACACGAAAAAAAAATTCGTCGGGTTAAAGGCAGAACCAACTATTTCCTTGAAGTTGGTTTTGACAAATCGTATTTTATGCCAATGACATAGAACACTATTTGCTAAAAGATGTTTTACCGAAATAGTTGGTTCTGCCTTTAAGCCGGCGAAATATCAGCCATCACTCATTACACGTAGATACTTAGGCTCGACGACATTCAGCCTCCCGAACAAGCTGGTTTCGGGTTTTGCACAAGCAACGTCAGGTTATACAGAAAACATAGATAGACGTATAATTACTTGCCCCTCTGGTTAACGTTCGTGGCCTATGAATGAAGCATTTGAATCGATCGATACGTTTATGAATAAGGGGTTACCCCCCTTATTCGTAAACAAATACTATACACTATTTCCAGCGGTACCAAGTAGACTTTTCCTCCTTGCGTTGCGCCGATACCGCATTGTTGGAGGTCGTGATTATCAAGTAATCAATTTCACTTTTACGATCTTCCGCCAACGATCTTTGGCAGCGTGGACCGCTTCAGCGACCTGAATGTTGAGTGTGGTGCAGATCCGGTCTGTCCAGTGCATGGGGCTCGGTCTTTTCCTTTAAAACTTTCTTGAGACAATAAGTTTTTGCAGGTCTTCCATGTTTGTGGGCTATATGTCCAAAGAACAAGTAACCAACAAACAGTAGAACAAGTAAGCCAAATAAACTACCGGTACTTATATTGTAGCGTCCAGTTCGTCTCCAAGACCGGTATTCGAAACCCATACCATTGCAGCGAGGAGTACCCATACCATTGCAGTAGGTATGTTAAAACTGTTTTTGGTTGCTTCGGGAGATGTCTTCAAGATTTTGGTCTTGAAAGGGCTTTGTCATCAATTTCAATAGTGAGTATATCAGTTATACCGGCCACGTTCGGTTCGCCGACTATAAAGTAAGTATAGCTGAAACCTTGGAGTACTTGAGCACTATACTCATTGATATCTGTAGAGCCCCTGAATCGAAGTATTGGGATCCTCGGAGTCGACATTTCCAACGACGTCCAATTCCGATGTCACCTAGAGGGAAAAGCTACTCTGGCATCCAAAAAGCTGTGCTCAATAAAGCGAGGGGATACTTTACTCCGGGGCAAAGACTTCTGTTATATAAGTCGCAAGTCAGACCCCAAATGGAGTATTGCTGTCACCTCTGGGCAGGAGCACCTGTATACCAGCTTGCACCCTTTGACTCGGTTCAGAGACGAGCTGTCCGAATAGTCGACGATCCCAGACTCACCGGCGGTATTGAACCCTTAAGTCTAAGGAGAGACTTCGCCTCCTTATGTGTGTTCTCTCGTCTGTACAATGGGTTGTGCTCTGAAGAACTGTTCGACATGATGCCAACGTCCACTTTTCATCATCGCACCGCTCGCCACCGACTGGGCGCTCATCCTCACACCTTGCAACCTAAATGGTCGCACACCGTGCGGTTTCAGAGGAACTTCCTCCAGTGGACGGTCCGTCTGTGGAATGAGCTCCCTGCCGAGGTTTTCCCGTTGGACTACGTATGGGGTTCTTCAAAAGAGGAGTGTACAAGTTCTTATTGGGTCGGCAACGCGCATGTGACACCCCTGGGGTTGCAGGCGCCCATAGGCTACGGTGACTGCTTTCCATCAGGCGGGCCGTATGCTTGTTTGCCACCGACGTGGTATAAAAAAAAATGTGTTGGGCTTAAGATACAACGAAGACCATAATCAAATATCTAGAAGTTGTGATACAAACTCCAGTCAAGATCTAAGCTCAAAGTCGACAAATATGACACCGGGGACAGACAGCTAGTCCAGTTGGGTGGGTCTAACTTTGAGAAAAAGGTCCATAGCCACTGATTAGCTTTTGGTAACTGTGATTACCAGATGTCACTCTTATTTGACATAGCAATAAAGCTCAACCAAAATTTCAATTCAAATGAGTGAACAGTAAAGTAGTGTCGGACAGCACAATATCTTCTCATTCAATATCCTGCGGTATATTTCAAAACAAAATTCTTCGACCAAGTGTTACTTACGGCTCTAAAACGTGGTAGGTAACTATGGGCTTAGTAAAATGATCACTCAATGAGCTATTTAATTGATGGATAGAGGAGTTCCCTACAATATTGAAATAGGAATGTTGAGAGCCGTAGAATAACTGAAAGTACCAACGTAGCTCAAAAAATGTGTGACCTGAAGTGGCAGTGGGCTGGACATATTGCCCGCAAAATTACCGTTGGGGCAAGCGATTTCTTAAAGGCAAGCATAAACTTGTCGACGCAGCGTAGGAAACCTCCCAATGTGATGGTCCGATGACCTGGCAAAGATAGGTGAAATCCATTGGATGTGGGCTGCGCACTGTTTATCCTTATGGCATGCTATGATAGGAGATTTGGGGACCTAATTTCCATCGGCAGATAATACGTATCATTATTATCATCATACAACGAAGATGAATAGAGTTAGTCCACGCCCAGTTATTGTTGGAAATACGTATTATGTTAAGGCTTGTCCACGAAATAAAGTAGACACCTAGTAAGTAGTAGGTACCTTTGCATGGATATTATTAAAAAAATTAAAGAAAAAAAACCTTTTTAAAAACAAGCTTTTATTATTTGATTATAAAATGAACTAAAAAGTTAAAAATAAATTAACTCTAAAAAGAAATATAACACTTTGTAACTTGATTGTAACCTTTAACGACAAATAAGCGTCTTCGTCTAGGACATAATAATTCCATATTGTACAAATTTATTTAATTTTAACACTAAAACTTTTCACCATACATAATTATTCAATATCGTCCCCCCTCTTTATCGTAGTCCCCATTTATAAATGAAAGCGTGTTACATTGTGATAGCCCGAGGAAAATGTTGTGTTGTATTAAATGTAACACGCTTTCATTTATAAATGGGGACTACGATAAAGAAGGGGGACGAGATTGAATAATTATGTATGGTGAAAAGTTTTAGTGTTAAAATTAAATAAATTTGTACAATATGGAATTATTTTGTCCTAGACGAAGACGCTTATTTGTCGTTAAAGGTTACAATCAAGTTACAAAGTGTTATATTTCTTTTTAGAGTTAATTTATTTTTAACTTTTTAGTTCATTTTATAATCAAATAATAAAAGCTTGTTTTTAAAAAGGTTTTTTTTTCTTTAATTTTATTTTTAGCTTTTTAGTACCTCTATTTTTAATTCGAGATATACTACGACGTAGTTCGCAGCGCGTAGCAGCGTTATTCCGTTATGAAGTCCGTAGTTCGTTCACATGATATGTAAAATGTACTGATTTAAATATCAATAATGTTGAAATTATGTAGGTAATTGTTGTATATTGAATAACATTAAATAAATATTCAAAGATGTAACGTGCTTTATTTGATAGCTAGAAAATTAATCAATGCATGACATTTTATTTCATATCTTCTAGACATAGATTTCTAAACCATGTAGGTCTAACACTCTCCCTCGTTATAAATTCTAAACTTAGGCTACAAGTTTAACCGTGTTGGCGCTTTCCTTATTCTTGTGCTGCGGCGTAGTACAGGCTCGGTAGGAACCTCAACTGTCTGTGGCAATGTCGCATTCGATGTTGAAGCTTGAGGTTCTGGTTGTGCATCCGTAAGCACAGGCAAGTTTACCGAGTCAGACACGCCATTCTGCCCCTTACCTGGACTTGGTGCGTTCTGAGCTTCCTGAACTTCTTCAGACATCATTGGTACAGTTGTTTCTGCATCTAATTGAATTTGCGTAGGTTCAATAGTCGGTACACTCGGTCTGGGTAAGTAGACGTATGGAACATCCCCACTGCATGACGTCTTTCTAATTTGATCTATATGTCTCTGGTGTAATTTTCCTTCGACTTCCACCTCGTAGTGGAGTTTTCCGTTTCTTTCTGTAATTGTTCCGAACTTCCACTTATTGCTGTCATACATTCTTATTTGAACTCTATCCCCTCTTTTAAATTCTTTTTTTATAAACTTGTCGTCGTTATCTTTTCTCATCATTATCTCTGGTCCTCTCTTAACTAAGTCTATCCTTGTTCGGTACAATCTTTTGAACATCATTTCTGCTGGGCTTAAACCCGTGGCGCTGTTTGGGGTCTTTCTGTACATCATTAGAAATCTCTGTAACTTATCTTGTATTGTACCCTGTTCATTGGCCATTGCCTTCAGCTTTCTTTTTACTGTTTGGACGTATCTTTCTGCTTGGCCGTTCGTCGAAGGATGAAATGGCGCAGTAAATTTAGCCTGAATTCCATGTAACTTTAGGAATCTTTGCATGTCTTCCGACCGGAACTGTCTGCCGTTGTCTGAGACTTGTGTAATTGGTAGACCAAATGTAGTGTATACCTTTTTAAGTATATTTATAGTTGCTGTTGAAGTGATGGAATTTGTAGGTATCACTTCTAACCACTTCGTATATGCATCTACTACTATAAGGAAATAGTGGTTCATAAATGGTCCGGCATAGTCTATATGTACCCGGCTCCATGGCTCTTTTGGATATTCCCATGTATGTACAGGTACTTTGATGGGATTTTTCTGCATCAAACAACATACTTTGCACTTATTTACCATATTCTCAATGTCTGTGTCAATATGTTTCCACCAGATATAGCTTCTGGCCAAGGCTTTCATTTTAACTATACCTGTATGAGCCGTATGTAGTTCCTCTAATATTTGAGATTGTAGCTTCGTAGGAATGACAACTCTTATACCATAAAAAATGCATCCATTTTGGAGCGAAAATTCGTGTAGCCGATTAGGGTCGTCTCTACCCGACTGTATGTCTGTGTAAAGTTTTTGTAGTTCCGGGTCCTTTAATGTAGCGTTTTTTATTTCTTGTAATGTTATTGGCATCTCTGAAATCTGATTTAAATAAAACGTGTCATCATCTGTAAGTGTATCTTTTGCTGTATCAGTAGGATTGGGTAGTCTGGAAAAATAATCGGCATTTGCATGTTCAGTTGTTTTTCTAAGTTTAATATTGTAGTCAAAACCCGCTAAGAAATTTGCATAGTGTACCAATCTAATAGCAGTAGTTGCAGGTGTCGCCTTTTCAGGATGTAATATTCGTGCTAATGGTTGATTGTCGATTATCAATGTAATTTTCCGTCCATAGCAATATTGGAAAAATTTCTTAAGGCCCCATATCAGTGCTGCCGCTTCTTTATCCAGCTGACTGTATCCTTTTTCTGCTTTAGATAAAGATCTAGACGCGAAAGCAATAGGTCGTTCAGTCCTGTCTGGCATAATATGTGATAACACCGCTCCGAATCCTGTAGGTGACGCATCTGTGGCAAGTGACACTTGTAAATTTGCATGAAATGGTATTAGGACTTTATCGCCACATAGTTCTAGTTTCAATTCATTGAAAATCTTTTCACATTCTTTTGACCAAATGAATTTGGTATCTTTTTGCAATAATTTGTAAAGAGGGTTAAGTCTCGAAGCAAGATTGGGAATAAATTGTTGGTAATAATTGATCATCCCCAGAAAAGTACGGAGGGATGATGTATCCGTAGGGCGTGCACTATTTTTAATGTCATTTACCTTGTCTTGCATTGGGTGAAGGCCTTTTTCGTTTATAGTGTGTCCCAAGTAGGTAATAGATCTTTGAAAAAATTGACACTTCTTTTTATTGACATGTAATCCACATTCCTGTAATTTTTGGAATACGGCCTTGATTCTCTGTAGTAGTTCTATATATGTACGCCCTTGTATGGCAATGTCATCGAAAAAACAAGCTGTACCTTTCATTCCTTGTAGAGTTTGGTCCATGTAACGTTGCCAGATGTTCGGAGCTATTTTGACTCCAAACATTAATCTCTTCACCTTGTAGGTTCCCTTGCATGTACTAATTGCTTGCATTGCGGCTGTTTCTTCATTTGTAGTCATATGTAAGTATGCCTGATTAATATCTAGGGTGCAAAAGTATTTCCCGCCGCTGAGTTTTGCAAATACCTCTTCTATTCGAGGAATCGGATAGTTGTCATCTTCTAGGTTTTTATTTAACGTAGCTCTGAAATCTGCGCATAAACGTACCTTTCCAGTTGGTTTTATTACAGGAACAACAGGTGTACCCCACTGAGAGTACGTCACTTTCTCTATTATGCCCTCTTCTTCTAATCGATCTATTTCGGCTTCAACTTGGTCTTTGAGAGCAAACGGCACTGGACGTGGCTTGAAAAATGTGGGTACAGATCCTTCTTTTAATTTAAACGCAACTTTAAAATTTTTGATTTGTCCTACTTTTTCGGAAAATAGCTCTTTATGTTCTTGTAGTAATGTGTTCAGTTTATCCTTAAATTCATTTTCTGTAATATCTTGTTCCGTTATTTTTTTTATACCGAAGTCTATATTTAACGCTCTTAACCATTCTCTTCCCACAACTGCGTCTACGTTATCGTCGACAACAAATATTCTTCCCTCGATTTCTCTGCCTTTGTATATGATATTGACCTTGCAGATTCCGATTGGTTCCATTATTTGTTTGTTGTATGTTCGTAGTTTTATGCGTGTATCTTGAAGTAGCACATTCTTAAAATTTTTATCAAAGTATTGTTTTGAGCATGTTGTAACTGCAGCTCCCGTATCCATTTCGATAGTATATTTTTTTCCATTTATCTGTAGTGTAATGTTGAATATCTCTGTTGATGAATGATCTTGAATTTTCCTAATTTCGTATATTTCTTCTTCACTGTCATAGAATGATAGGTCACTATCTATATGCAGTTGTTTTTGTTCTTTGAAGCAAACTGACTGTACGTGTCCCTTGGTATAACATTTCTTGCAATATAATTTGTTTTTCAGCGTACATTGGTTAGCTTTGTGGTTATCTTTTCCACATCGAAAACAGATAATATTTTCCCTCGTATTGTTATGATTTCCGATTGTATCCGATGTCCGATATGTATTTTTATTTTCATTGTATGTACTTTTATTACTGTTTGATGTGTTGTTACTGTATCTTTTCTTCATTGATACTTTGTTTATGAGAGGCTCTATTTCTTGTCCCATTTCTTTTGTTTCAGATTTTGATGTTTCAATAGCCAAAGCAATTTTGATTATCTCATCAAATTTAGTTCCAGGAGATTCTTGTAGTAGTTTTTCTTTAATCTCAGAATTTCGGAGGCCGCGTATAAATTGGACCCGAAGGTGTGTGTCAAACGTTGTTTGTTTGCAATTATGGCATATGAAATTGCATTTACCTCCAATTTCTTTGAGTCCGGCTACATAATTAGCAATGCTTTCGCCCTCATGCTGTAATCGCAGGCAAAATTTGTGTTGTTGCGCTACTTCACCGGGCTCTGGTGCAATTTGGTTTTTTAGTATGTGTACTAGGTCATCATATGTTTTGGATTCAGGTGTATTTGGTGCGGTTATATTTTTCAAAACTTGGTAGTATTTCGGCCCGATGCAGTTAAGGAAAATTTGTAGTTTTGTATTAGCGTCTGTAACGCCCTTAAGAGTGATGTAATTTTGTAGCCGTTGTAAATAACTGTCGAACGATTCGTGTATTTCATCGTAAGGTTGGAGTGTAATTCCGCTGACAGGTTTTGTATTTGCGCTTTGGTTAAGTAATGCGCTTTGTAACATTAATTGTTGGGTTTGCATACCTTTCATGGTTTCCATCATATTGGAAAGAACTTCTGCTAGCTGCTCCATTGTAATAGATTTTTATTTTATATGTTTTCCAGCTAATTATTAATATTTCGCGTGGATATTTATATATTATTTCAATCACAACTCGTCGCCATTCTGTTGTATATTGAATAACATTAAATAAATATTCAAAGATGTAACGTGCTTTATTTGATAGCTAGAAAATTAATCAATGCATGACATTTTATTTCATATCTTCTAGACATAGATTTCTAAACCATGTAGGTCTAACAGTAATCACTTGTTAGTTATTAGTAACGTTTCTCATTATATCCATTTATTTTAATGCATCAACATTACAAGGTTTCTTCGACGTCAACTTGGAGCAGTCAAGTTCTTCGATTTAAAGACCTAACTCGGCTTAAAGCTACATAAGCTTGACCGCCGCATGAATGCGTTGTTCTAGAGATTCGTTTTTCCTTCTCTCTTGTGTATTTATTCTATTGATATATTGCCTATATGTGCGTTGTTCTAGAGATTCGTTTTTCCTTCTCTCTTGTGTATTTATTCTATTGATATCTTGCCTATATGTGCGTTGTTCTAGAGATTCGTTTTTCCTTCTCTCTTGTGTATTTATTCTATTGATATCTTGCCTATATGTGCGTTGTTCCAGAGACTCGTTTTTCTTTCTCTCTTGTGTATGTATTCTGTCGGTATTTTGCCTATGTGTGCATTGTTTCTCTATGTTTAGCAGTGGCTAAACTTATTTTTTCTAAGCGTTGTCGCTTGTGGACATCGTTTTCATTAGCAATCTTCTCCTGTCTCTTCAATTTCGCCTTCTCTAAACGTCGTTTTCTATGTGTAACTAGTTGTTTCTGTTTTCTTCATGTTATTCCCACGAGTATAGGACAAATAACGGTCCATCTCCTCAGAGGTCCGTTGTAGAGGGATAAGGGCTACAATACAACAGGGTTCGCCCTGGTACCCTGAGGCGCAACGTTAGCGGCAAGACATGTTTATACACCCTCATACCATTCAGCCCTCGGCACGTGCTCACCTTGGCATTGGGTCATCCATCCAATCAATCATATATAATTAATATGGGACGAAAACAAGAGACTCGTTAAGACGAATCAAACGAGACCAAACTCGATGGGGTTGCGTCGTTTAATTACGGAGTTCTTATGGCCACCTTCCAACTCCAACATCAGACCCTGGTTACCATATAGTATCAAAGTACTCGTCAAGACTAATCCAATGAGCCCAAACTCGATGGGGTTGCATCGTTTAATTACGGAGTTCCTATGGCCACCTTCCGGCTCCATCATCAGACCCTGGTTACCATATAGTATCAAAGTACTCGTCAAGACGAATCAAACGAGACCAAACTCGATGGGGTTGCGTCGTTTAATTACGGAGTTCCTATGGCCACCTTCCAACTCCAACATCAGACGCTGGTTACCATATAATATCAAAGTACTCGTCAAGACTAATCCAATGAGCTCAAACTCGATAGGGTTGCATCGTTTAATTACGGAGTTCCTATGGCCACCTTCCGGCTCCATCATCAGACCCTGGTTACCATATAGTATTAAAGTACTCGTCAAGACTAATCCAATGAGCCCAAACTCGATGGGGTTGCATCGTTTAATTACGGAGTTCCTATGGCCACCTTCCGGCTCCATCATCAGACCCTGGTTACCATATAGTATCAAAGTACTCGTCAAGACTAATCCAATGAGCTCAAACTCGATAGGGTTGCATCGTTTAATTACGGAGTTCCTATGGCCACCTTCCGGCTCCATGATCAGACCCTGGTTACCATATAGTATCAAAGTACTCGTCAAGACGAATCAAACGAGACCAAACTCGATGGGGTTGCGTCGTTTAATTACGGAGTTCTTATGGCCACCTTCCAACTCCAACATCAGACCCTGGTTACCATATAGTATCAAAGTACTCGTCAAGACTAATTCAATGAGCTCAAACTCGATAGGGTTGCATCGTTTAATTACAGAGTTCCTATGGCCACCTTCCGGCTCCATGATCAGACCCTGGTTACCATATAGTATCAAAGTACTCGTCAAGACTAATCCAATGAGCTCAAACTCGATAGGGTTGCATCGTTTAATTACGGAGTTCCTATGGCCACCTTCCGGCTCCATGATCAGACCCTGGTTACCATATAGTATCAAAGTACTCGTCAAGACTAATCCAATGAGCTCAAACTCGATAGGGTTGCATCGTTTAATTACGGAGTTCCTATGGCCACCTTCCGGCTCCATCATCAGACCCTGGTTACCATACAGGGTGTTTTTTTTTCGACCGTTCAAATTCTACATAGTGAATGTGTAGGTCATACTGACCAACTTTTACTATTGGGACAGTCGAAATCGCGAAAAAAAAATCAGCTGTTTCATACATTTCGGCCGGCGTAATGCCGCCAATTTGTATGAAACAGCTGATTTTTTTTTCGCGATTTCGACTTTGTCCCCATAGTAAAAGTTGGTGAGTATGACCTACACATTCACTACGTAGAATTTGAACGGTCGAAAAAAAAACACCCTGTATAGTATCAAAGTACTCGTCAAGACTAATCCAATGAGCTCAAACTCGATAGGGTTGCATCGTTTAATTACGGAGTTCCTATGGCCACCTTCCGGCTCCATCATCAGACCCTGGTTACCATATAGTATCAAAGTACTTGTCAAGACGAATCTAATGAGCTCAAACTCGATATGGTTGCATCATTTAATTACGGAGTTCCTATGGCCACCTTCCAGCTCCATCATCAGATCAGCTCTATGTCACAATAACATTGCATTGTCATCCGATTTATGCATGCATTCTAAATTTCAGCTCAATCGGAAACCGGGAAGTGGATCAAATTTAAGTTGCAAGATTTGATTACAGAACGACAGACAACGGGACAGGTGAAACTAAATAAAAGCTTGTAAAAGAAGAGTTCTTTGACTTTCTTCTCGGACGCTGTGGTTGGTATTTACATGAATTTCTCCATAGTTATGGACTTTTATTTAAACTTCTGAATTTTAGCAGTGTTTCTTCTTATTTAAGCATTTTGGGTAATTTAGTTTCCCAATTAAAAGCAAAAAGCAAAAAATAAAAAAAATAAAAAAATAAATTAAAAGCAAAAAATGTAATTAGAAATGCAAAAAGACAGCATATGGATGACCTAGTCAGGGGAATAGAAACGCTCATAAAGGCGGGCAATTCGAGGCAATTCTATCAGGAGCTGAAATCTATCAAGAAGGGCTATAGACCCACCACCCAATTTTTGGAGGACGACGAGGGCAATCTAATAACAGATAGTGCTGAAATTAAGAACGCGTGGCGCAACTACTTCCAACAGTTACTCAACTGCCCCCCACCGAGTGAATCAATCTTGTGCACCGCCAGTGACAATCAAAGCGAGGTAGACCCGTTGTCCTTCGATGAGGTTCGTCAGGCGATAATGAGGCTTAAGAACAACAAGGCTCCAGGGATTGATGGCATATCATCCGAAATCTGGAAATACGGCGGAGGGCAAGTACAATCGCAACTGTACTCACTTCTTCTGAAGGTCTGGGATGCGCAGCAACAGCCACAAGAATGGAACATTGGTGTCATCTGCCCAGTCCATAAAAAAGGCTGCAAAAAGAGATGTGCGAACTATCGGGGAATTGCTCTGCTACCTACTGCGTACAAGGTCTTTTCATATGTGCTGCTTAAGCGACTGGAACCGTACGCGGAACAAATCCTGGGTGATTATCAGTGTGGGTTCCGTCGTAATCGCAGTACTATAGATCAGATCTTCCGTCTGAAACAGTTAATGGAGAAAAGATGGGAATACGCTCAGAGCATTCACGTCCTGTTTGTTGACTTCAAAAAAGCCTACGACAGTATTGACCGGTGCGCCTTATATGCGATATTAAGGAATTACAATGTCCCTAAGAAACTTGTCGACATGATCGTAGTGGCCACCGAAGAGAGCAGAATGAGAGTAAGAGTCGATAACGAGCTTTCGGATGACTTTACTGTTCTCACGGGCCTGAAGCAGGGCGATGCCCTTTCGCCTATGCTTTTTAATTTGGTGCTGGAGTATGCTCTAAGGAAAGTGCTTACGCTAGATACCGGGCTGCACTTGAATGGAGTTCATAAGGTGATTGGGTATGCCGACGATCTAGCATTGCTGGGAGAAACCAGAGAAGAAGTTTCGTTGTCTGCAGTTGTTTTGGAAGCTGAAGCGAAGAAGGTGGGCCTAAGTATTAGCCATGAGAAGTCAGAATACCTCCACATGAAACGCTACAAAAACGCACGCGTCAAAAGGGAGGACCTTCATGCTGGAGGTATCGTGTACAAAGGGGTGGCCAAATTTAAATACTTGGGCTGCGTCATCACAGACACCGGCTCTCGAGATGAGGAGATAGACATCCGCACCCAAAATACGCTGCGGTGCAGTGCCGCCCTCCATAAAGTGTTAGTGTCCAAGATCCTAAGCCGAAACACCAAGCTACGCATTTACAAGACAGTCATAAGGCCGATACTTATGTATGGATGCGAGACTTGGACACTAACACTTAAAGAAGAACACAAAATACAAGTGGCGGAGCGGAAGGTCCTTCGCAAGATTTTGGGCCCGGTGAGAAGAGAGGACGGAAGCTTCAGAATCCGGAAAAACGCCGAGATCAGAGATCTTATACCCGAGCCCGATATAATTGGCCAAACCAAAGCCCATCGTCTCCGCTGGCTGGGTCACGTCATAAGGATGGAGGAAGATCGGGGTGCTAAACGCGCATACTTGTGTCGTCCACTAGGGCGAAGACCTGTCGGGCGTCCCAGGTACCGGTGGAGCGACGTCGTCGAGTTGGACTTGCGCGAGCTGACGGAAACAGACTGGAGGGAAGCAGCGCAAGATCGGGACCGGTGGCGACGACTCGTGTCGGAGGCCAGGACTCGCTTTGGGTCGGTGCGCCAGTGAGTAAGTAGTTTCCCAATGGGTCTTAACTAAATTACAATATCGATACTTCAATAAACTGTGACTTCGTGTTCGACAATTTTAAATTAACTATTTCAAGTCTAACATTGTTGAAATCGTCTCGGAAGATCGCACTTTTTTGGGCGTGAACTTTTGCATTAAGTATCATCTGCATTTATTTTGATTTTGATGACTTTTTTTACGGTCCCATGGCTGTTAGAACTCCATGGGACTATTGTGTGACAGTGTAGCCTGATTTTACGATGGCTACTTTATTTGGTGGACAAGCTTTATAGATTAGAATATGATGGGAAGAGAAAACTCTATGGATCAGATTGTGGTTAAGGTGGTCATTGGTGATGTTGATTGAACATTTATATTGTAGTTATTTCAATTATAACAAAGAATACGATCGAATTCCGCTTTTATATTCATGTGACCTTGACGCCGATTTCACGCCGAAATCACGCCGCCGCCGCCGACTTTTCGGCAAACGCCGCCGCCGACCATTTTGACATCGGCGCACACGTCTACTATGGATACAAAACTTTGAAAATTGATATATGGGAATACTTTAGCTGAGAAAAATATGATTATTGAAAACTGTATCCAATTTTATGGCCTAGATCGGAATCTTGAACTTACAATGTTTGGGTGTGTATATTTTATGGATGTTCTCTTTCATGTCCACTTGACAAGTTTTGTCAAAGTTTTGACCCATAGTTCTGATCCCCAATCATTACGTAAATATACTTACTTTTTTATGCAACTACTTTTTTTTCCGATCTCGGTTCTATTGGATTCGTTCTACTCTGAACCACTAGTATACAGAGTGTTTTTTTTAAGTGGAACAGTATGGGGAAATCGGAAACTATAGAAGATACAAGGAAGCTGTCTTAGGAGACATTAGGTATTTTCAAAATTTTGGTCAAGTGCGAGTTGGACCTAAAAATTAATAATATTGATAAAAACATTTTTTGACGCAAATCGACGTGATTTCATGCGTAGACAATTTTATTGTATTGGATAAAAAAAATCTGAACAGCAGAAATTAGTTAAATTGAAGAAAACCATTTCTCATATTACATCCACTGTGAAGTGTCGCGCTCGACATGTAAGTTATTAAAATCCTTTGAACTTAAATAAAACGTTCCAAATTCAAATGTCTTGTTCGAAAAGAGTAAGTAATACTTTTTTAAATATTGACCTTGCAGTAGTAGACACTTCACAGTGGATGTAATATGAGAATTGGTTTTCTTCTATTTGACTAACTTCTGCTGTTCAGATTTTTTTTTATTCAATACAATAAAATTGTCTACGCATGAAATCACGTTGATGTGCATCAAAATTTTTTTTTTATCAATATTATTAATTTTTATGTATAACTCGCACTTGACCAAAATTTCGAAAATGCCAAAATTGTTATCTCAAAAAAATACCTAATGTCTCCTAAGACAGCTTCCTTGTATCTTCTGTTTCCGATTTCCCCATACTGTCCCGCTTAAAAAAAACACCCTGTATATGTTGGCCTAGCAAATTGTTGCAAACTTTTTAGAAAAATATTAACTTCACTTTACAATGCAATGCACATTCATTCATTACAAATAAAGTTCTGCTGAGTATTTATTCTGAGAAGACTGATCTTGAAATAGTGAAGCTCAGGGAGAATCAATCATTTCAAATATTTTATTAGTTCAACTTGTATACTGTTTGCCAGTAGAAAACAAAGAAAATGTAATAAACCTAAAACTTGCATTATTTAAAAATCACGCACTTTTAAAACACCTTGGTTTTATCACCAACTTAACACCGTAAATGTTGAGTTCACATACATTTTGAGTTCAAATTATTGGTATTTATTAGTATTAACAAAAAATTCATCTATGAATGTGTTTCACAATATATGTCAAAGATGTGTAATACTATGGATACTGAATTGGATAGTCAGCCATATTTGTTTACCATTTTTTTGTTTTGTACTGACAAACGGTATACACTAAGTGTACAATGGCCATCAGATATAATATTATAAGAGTGGCCAGGGTGCTTACAAATATCTAAGCAAGCCTCTGTTGTCATGAAGTTAGAGTGATGATTGATACATCTTTTCATAAGTATCTTTGAAGGTGGTGGTAGTAAAACATTAATATTGCTCTTACAGATCGTCAGATAAAATTATCACTATCTTTTCCCCGGGCATTTAAAAGAACTGCTAACATTTATCTAACAGTTATATTTTATTTGGAGATGTTGAACCAGGCTCTTAGGGTTAGTCGTAAAAATACAAAGAATTAATGAGATGTTGACATGTACACAGTAGTTCGCAGCAGACAAAAATAATAATGAATTCAAGTGAAAACAAGGTCATGTCAACAAAGAAAATCTGTGCACTACCGTCATTTAACAGAATCATTACCAAATAATTATGATTAAAAGGTACCTCTCTTATTTTTGGTGCCATGCTTCCTAGCTGTTTGGATTTCTGACTCGATTTTTTTCTCGAGAAACTCCTGTTTCTTGATCAACAATTCTTCAGTTTCACGTAATTTTTGTATCGCCTCATGCGTTGTTGGACCTTTCTCCTCCTTCTTGCCACCGAACATTTTCGTCAAAAAACTCATTTTGTTATTATAAATTTGATAAATTGGAGACGCAAATTCTCGATTGATCACACAAATACGTACGAGAAAATTATATCCTTCTTTTGCAGCAGTCGATGCGTCATCTGTGTAACGTTCATAAGTAAATGATTGGTAAATAACTACAAGCTAAATCAATTCTAAGAATTTTTAACAAATATATTTACCAAATGTGATGAACACTGATTACAGTGATTACTCGTTAAGAGAAAACTGAAAAACCATCGTGTGGCATGTTTATAAAAATCGACATTATTCAACAAACAATATTGTGAATTGTAAAATTTTACAATATAACATGGTTTTCGAATGTTTTCATTCGGTACTCATTCGACTTCGACAAAAAATGATGATATCGTTGCCATTTAAAAAAATGGTGCAATCCGTTCATTAAAATATTTTTTAAAGTTTATCCAAATAAAATTGAACTAAACTCCGTTAAAATGGTATTCAGTAGTCTCAATATTTCGGATTTTAATTTTTTTTATGTCAAATCGTAATTATTTTGACGTTATACTACTTATATCTAAGTCTTAAGTTTTCTGAATAATGTGATCCATTTTACGCATACTGAAGCATGCATGTTGAGTAATTTGACAATGACATATAATTTGACATTTTATTTTAACATGTTTGTTGTTTGTAATTCGGTCCGGTTAATCCATCCGTATGAGAAATAAATTCAATTTCCTCCCTTTTAAAAAAAGTTTTCAACGAGTATAGAAATTTCAATACATTTATCGTTCATAAAATGGTTCGCGTTATATCTCAAGAAACGTATGATGAAGTGGTTCAAGAGAACATGCAAGAATTTGACATGAGTGCAGAGGAAGCTATTCAAGATGCTATAAATCAATTTGAAGCTCAGGTAACTCCACTTAACTTGTTACAACTATGCTTTCTTTAAGTCAGTGTTGTTGGCGAACGCTCGCAACGATAATTTTTCTTGTGCGTGAGTTTCCTCCCTAGTTCTAAGTCTACAGATTAAAGTATGAGTTTTAAAGGTTTTCAGTAGATAATATAAAAGGCTTGTCGGTAGATAGCCAGAGATTGTTGGATAGAGTATACTTCCTACAAAAACAAATATCCTCCATTTTTTTTATGAGCCTGGTTTAGTGTCCCACTGCTGGGCAAAGGCCTCCCCTCTTTTCCTCCATTCCAAGATTCTCCATATTGAGACAAAAAATTACAAGACAGAAACTTTGTACTTATAGTCTGTCAAACCAACTTTGGCAGTAACAGTAGGAACAAATTGCTACATGCATCTCTTTTTGTGAGTCAATAACATTAGGAAAGAAACAATATGGTTCTCCCTGTCTGTGCCTCAAGTTAGTAAAACCCTAGACAAACTATACTTAATATTTTTGACCTGATAAAAAAATCTGGTGTTTTTATTTAATTTCATTTCATTAGGCATTGTAACTATACAAATTTATTGTATTTTTGTTTTTCAGGGTATTGACCTATCAAATATAATAAAAGATTTAGTTCTGGCATCAGGTGATGATCATGAGATTTCCAAGTCAATAAAAAAACTGCTAGAACTCAAGGATGAAGGTGATGACAGTGATGTAATGAAGCAATTGGAAATCTTAAAGGTAAACCCACATTTTCTTGAATACTCATACTTTTAAAATATCTTTGTATTTTCTGTTTATTTTGTCTGCCTTTATAGCCTAGTTGGTAGTGACCCTGCCTAAGAAACTGGAGGTTCCGGGTCTGAATCCCGATAAGGGCATTATTTGTGTATTTATTAATCACAAATATTCCTTGGTTGTGGCTGTGTATACATACACATACAATAGGTAGATATATACAGGTACTGAAATACATGTATTTCAGCACCTGTATATATCTATCTATTATATATCCAGGCGCGGATCCAGGGGGGGGGGCAATGGGGGCACTTGCCCCCCCCTCACACTGGACTTTTGTATGGCTAGGTGGTGTTTCAAGTATAAAATGCTATGATATCATAGGGCAGTGCCCCCCCCCTCAACGAAGTCCTGGATCCAGTGCCCCCCCCTCAACAAAGTCCTGGATCCGCGCCTGTATATATCATTGCTTGGTATCCCACATTATAAATTTTAATTGAGCTACTGTGGGATTAGGTTGATTTGTGTGAGATGTCCCAAGGTTTTTATTTATTTTATTGTGTAATTATTATGCTATTTAACATAATGTAACATTTTTGTAGGTAGAATGCAACAAAGACATAGCTCGCAGGGTAAAAGCTGGCAAAGAAGGTGCCTACACAATACTACTGGACTTACTAGAAACCAGACATAAGGCATCCTTGGAGACTACAACTGATAAAGATGCAAAATTTATTGTTAATGTATTGAATACTTTAATAGCTCTAATGGATGTGCAGCCTGATTTGTTGGATCAAAGAGGCGCTGATTTGATTAAAAGGTATAAAGTATAAAATTAAAGTAATCATTAATAATCAAGAATTGTAACTATTGGAGGAGTTGTATGTAAAGATGACAGATATTTAATAATTTTACCTTTGTGGAAGACATATACACTATCTTTTGTTATGTATTCATATGGTAAACAGGGTGTGTTCCGTGTTGGCTGTGTGGTGACGGCAGTAAGAATACATTTGTCACCACTCCAACTCCTGCGGGTGTCGTAAGAGTCGACTAAGGGATTGAAGCGTCACTGACCATTATTTGATAAAAGATTGATGATGGGCAGCAGCGTCATCATAGTAGACACGTTACTGCGATCGCCAATCCGCTTGCCCAGCGTGGCGATTATGGGCATTTACCTCCTAATGCGCATGGCATAGTTAATAGGAGAGGCCTACATCCTGCAGTGGACTATCATAGGCTGATGCATGCATGCATGCATGCATGCATATATGCAACTTTACTAAATTATAAGTAACCCTAAATTTATTTTATTTGTAGCATATTGGATAATACAGAAGATGACAATATATTGATAGCTACATTGAAATGGATGAGCACCTGCTGCATAAAACATGAAATGAATCGTCAGAGGCTATTTGCAAAAAATATTGCAAGTAATTTAAAATCTTTGCTGCAAGTTGGTACTGATACTAAGGTAAAAATATTAAATTTACAACTACAAAAATAGAGAATACAATTTATTTAACTATCACCTCAGTAATAAGGGTAAGGTTTGCTATAAAAGGTTTTTTTTTTCAGTTATTATCAGAAGTGTTATCAGTGATACGGAAATTCCCATTGGATGATGATATAAGAGTCGAATTTGGTAAAGCACATGACCACGCCAGGGAACTTGGGTTCCAGTTATTAGAGCCATTAACTAACTTACTAAAAGGTAAAAATACTGAAACTAAGTACAAATAGGTACATTGGTTTAGGTATTTCTACGAGCGTTTCAAATGTCTCATAAATCTGACGACATTTTTTGCCAATGGCTTGATAGTTTGGCATATTTTTTGGCTGTCATGGTTGAGATACTTGGACTTTTCAACTACCATGAAGAATCAGTTCACCAACAATATGGCCAGATTAATAAGACATTTGAAACTCTCTAAGAAATACCCAGATAACTAAATACTAAGTTCTCAATGCACATTATTAACTAAATAAGTGATTTTCGCCCGTAAATGTTATCATGGGTATTTGCCACAAACGAGCCACGGCTTTCATAGACTCCCACATTTTTTTATAAATAAAGATTCTTGTTGCTGGTTGTCAATAGCAAAGTACGGTAAATAAGACATCTGTATTGTATGATGTTTAGGTACTATGAGATTGTTCTACGTGAAGAGCGCAGCCGGCTGAAAACTGAAGCTCACTATTACTATACTCTATTATATGTATATTTATTTTTACCATAATACGTGAAGGTACGCCACATAATCAATTATATACGTATTATATACGGTTTCAGAGTACACAAAACCGCCTCTAGTGTCAGAACTAATGTCGACGATAGCGTGTCTCCTAGTCCGCCACGAGTTGTGCGCGACTGTGGCCGACAGCGGGGCAGAGGTGCTCTTCTCTGTGCTAGCTGACAACTCTGACAATGCAGCTGTTGTGCAGCAGGCGAGCAAACTGTAAGTATTTTTTCTCCAATATGCTCGGAAATGTTCGCATTAATGTAGCAAAAACGAAACGCGAAGTACCTTCTTATGTACCAGCTCAAATTAAAAAAAAAGATTTTCATTATTGTACAGTTTTTGCGGCCGCGAAATTGTACTAAAATCCATTAATGTATTGTTTTTTACTTCTTAAAAACTACTTTTGGACTTTGAAAAAAATGCATACAGCCAAATTCTAAAGCCACGACCAAACGCCTGGTCTGGATAGAGCGAGAGACGGCGATCAAATCTATGGCCGTCTCGTTCTATCATGAGTTACAAACGCCTCGGTGTGTCAGGTCGTGTAGGTACGGTTTAATGAAACCATAGATATCGTTACTATTTTTTATGAACGACCATGCATTAAAAAAAAGTTTAGGCGGGAATCATAAGAGATTTTTTCTTTTCAATTGTTATTATAATAGTACATTACTACCGAGGCCGGGAAGTGACTGGTTGCCGGCCGAATATATGTAGACGGCCGAGCGAAGCGAGGCCGGATAGTATTCGGACGGCAACCCGTCACTTCATGGCCGAGGTATGTATAATGCTTTTCTCAAACATGCAATGAAATGAAACAAAAAAATGTATCTTCTTTCTAAGAAATTATAAGTCAACTACATAACTAAGTCTTTGAAACGTAACAAAAGTCAAATACGACACCGACACCTCATTTTTTTTTAAGATTGACCTGTTTGAACGTTGCAAATTTTTAATTTAAAAAAGCGGTATTAGACGACGCGGTCGGTTGGGTCCAATTAATCACATGCAGTGATCGGGGCCGACGGATTGCGCCGTATAATACTGCTTTTTAAATATTATTTTGAGTAGTTATTGTACATTTATTTTAAATGATATAATTTAAATACCTAATTATAACTGCAAAAATTTGCCAATCATTTTTTTTTATACTAATATTACTTACAGATAATTATTGGCTAAAAGCCAAGATGCCAGGTCACAACCCTATGTCAAATGAAAATTAAAAAAGAGGCACTTGCCGGCCTAGGCCGGCAACGAGGTACTTCCCGGCCACTTTTTAGGCACGTAACTACAACATTTCATTGCATGTTTGAGAAAAAATATTTTGTTTTATTTCCTTGCATGTTTGGAGAAAAGTCCTATATGTGCCTCGGACGGAAATAGAATTTCGTGGATTCGTATGTAATTGTCGGCCTCAGCTTCGCTTCGTCCGACAAAAAATACTCATCCACGAAATTCGCTTTCCCGGCCTCTGCAATAATGTACTATTAGTAGACAGTGGACGACAAGGAAAGAACGGTTTTATTTACATAACTAGCCTTTCTGTCTAGAGGACGTAGGCCTCTCCTAGTTATTAACTATGCGTATATACGCATTAGGAGGTATATGCCCAATCGCTAGGCGAGCGAGAAGGCGATTGCTGTAGTGTGTGTACTACTATGACGATGAAGCTGTTGCCCATCATCAATCTTTTAAAAACAAAGGCCATAGTCGGATTTTCATAGTAAGTCAGCCTTTAAATCAACCAGACTCTAGTATTTTTTTGTGAGTACCTCTTATGGTGAAGAATATTTCTGCTGAGTATCAACGTCCTATCGGTGACAGTTTTTGACTTATGATTTTTTTTAGTTTTTTCTTTAATGTGTTGTATCTCAGGATTTATAAAAGCGAATTGCTTCAAATTTTGAAATAATGTTCTTTAATTAGATATGCATCGAATTTAAAAAAATGAATATCGATTGTCGTATAAAAAAAAGAAAAAAAAAGACCAAAAAATTTTTCATATTTTTTTTTGTGTACCTATGAAGTAGTGACACCTCTATTTTCTTTTTCTAATTATAGACCATACATTGGCCTACTAGTTGCCTAAGTATCAAAATTTTCCAAACGGTACTTCTTACCAAAAATCGGCAATATGTGTGGTCAAGTTCTGCATTCAATCGGTGTTTTTCAATGTAGTATACAAACTCTTCATTTATATATGAGTTTTCTTATCAGGTTATCTTATTTAAGAGTAAATGCTAATGACAACTTAATGTCATCATGATGCAAGCTGTTTATTTCATTATTAATCGGCCGTTTACCATTTCAACTAGCGTATCTCGATAATATTTAACTGCAATGAATCCGTTTCATGGAAATATTAATAAAAAGTGCAAGAGCTGCAGCAAATATTTAAAAAAAGATAAGGGTAAGAAAAAAAAATGAAATAAACAGCTTGCATCATGATGACATTAAGTTGTCATTAGCATTTACTCTTAAATAAGATAACCTGATAAGAAAACTCAAATATAAATGAAGAGTTTGTATACTACATTGAAAAACACCGATTGAATGCAGAACTTGACCACACATATTGCCGATTTTCGGTAAGAAGTACCGCTTGGAAAATTTTGATACTTAGGCAACTAGTAGGCCAATGTATGGTCTATAATTAGAAAAAGAAAATAGAGGTGTCACTACTTCATAGGTACACAAAAAAAAAATGAAAAATTTTTTGGTCTTTTTTTTTCTTTTTTTTATACGACAATCGATATTCATTTTTTTAAATTCGATGCATATCTAAATAAAGAACATTATTTCAAAATTTGAAGCAATTCGCTTTTATACATCCTGAGATACAACACATTAAAGAAAAAACTAAAAAAAATCATAAGTCAAAAACTGTCACCGATAGGACGTTGATACTCAGCAGAAATATTCTTCACCATAAGAGGTACTCACAAAAAAATACTAGAGTCTGGTTGATTTAAAGGCTGACTTACTATGAAAATCCGACTATGGCCTTTTCAGTGACACTTCAAACCCTTAGTCGACTCTTACGACACCCACGGGAATATTTGAGATGGTGAAAATATGGGTATTCTTACTGCACACGGCAAGAATGGTGAAATATGTGATATTTGTAAAAAATACTTGAAAAAGATAGTATTTTTAATCAGATAATCAAAACCTTATTAAAATATTTAGTACCTAAGGAGTTACGCTCGTAATTTATGTTTCAACACGGTTCGACCCATGTAGAGGATCCTCAAAAAGAGAACCCGTGTGTATATTTTCGATAATATATTTAAGTCTCACGGCAATTTTTAATAATAATTATGTTGATTCGATTCGTCAGATAGGGATCATTTACCATATTTTATTGTAGGGACCAGGAGCCTATTTCTCAAAAGATTATAACTTGTAATACAAGCGGAAGTCCTTATCTAACTTATGATGTGAAAGAGAGACTTCCACTTGCATTACAACTTACAAGCTTTCGAGAAACGGGCCCCAGTAGGGTCAAAAATAACTTAATTCGATAAATAATAACAGTAATTTAAGGGTGATGATTTATTAAAGCCTTTTGCACATATTTTGCTAAAATATTCGATTTAATCTACAATCTACATGTTGCTAAGATAGGCTAAAAGCAGTGTTGTCTTCATAAAATTAATATGATGCTCCTAAAAACCGCACATTTTTTCTGCTGACTGATAGTGCGATCGAAGGAACAGACACCTATCATTGTCGCAGAACAGAGATTTCTTTTTGACAATAATCTCATTTTCCAATCTTCCCCTTTCATGTATCAAATCCGCCCTCAACTTTTCCGTCTCTAAAGACCGTTGTTGCAAAAGTGTCATGCTGTCATTGAGGTCTTTTACTTCTTCTATAAGGCCAACAAGTGACCCTTCTCTACAATTCTCAATATTAGGTCTGTAATTCTTGGTATGAAGTCTTGTTTGAGCTACCTGGATCCGTTGTGACACTTTCATCATTTCATCGTGCAATGTCTCTAAAATATTTTCGGTTTCAACTATTTTCTGTAAAGTCAAACGCAATTGATTTTCTAGCTCGATTTTCACTTGTTCTGTTTTAGCTATTCTTTTAGATAGTTCTTCATTCACTTTTATATCTTGCGAACGAAGGTCTCTGGCTGTGTTAATCAACGCCGCTTCGACTTTAGCTCTCAAAGCTTGTGATTTCTCCATTGCAATTTTAAACTGGTCTAATGTTGATACAGTGTTATATTCCCAAGACTGCACGTTGGACTGACCTTCTGATAGTTTGGTGGCTCCTGCTGAATCCTTTATATTTACAGCTTTAGTTTCCAACTCTGCATTTTCACTTTCGTATTTAAATGCCAAATACTTGTTACTCCAATCGCGTTCCAAAGCGTGCTTTGCAGCTATATTCATCGCCATCTGATTCTCTATATCTCTAAGCATTTCTCTATGCAATCTTTTGACATTTTCAATCAGAGCTGACTCTGTGAACAGAGCTTCTTGTGGTTCATCATAAACTAAGTCTGACTGCATTCTGTTCGCTCTAACGTCGAGACACTCTTCAGTAATGTATTCGGGGATTTTCAAAGTATCCATAGCATTTTTAAGTTGTTGTCTTTGAGACTCCAGGACTATGATTTCGGCATCGATGTCTCTTATGGCTCTTTCCAACTCGGCCTTCCAATAATTGATGTGTCTCGCTCTGTGCCTCAGCTGGCTCGTACTGTCGCTGTAGTCGTGGCAGGACGTCTGGTTCACTTTTACGATGCAGTTTTTCGTTATAGAAGTGTTCTTGTCAGTCGTACCGATGATATCTCCTTTTAGAACGTCCAAGTTATGTTCGTGCCATTCTCTTACAGTTTTTAGACCGTAATTTTTATTTCCAAATGACAAGTAATCTCCTTTTTCAGCAGTCGTCATTGTTTAATATTTAATTACTTTTATGTCCGTATCTTACTCGGGTGTAAACGAATGCAAAATCATCGATGTTGCAAGATGTGGATAAATAAATGGGAACGTATTGATCTAACAGTCAGTAGTCAAGGAAGAAATCCTGTGGAATCGTTTAGTCAATAAATTGTCGTGGGATATCACGGCCCCGTTTACCGTATGCATGACCTACTTAACGTAAATTATGAAATCGTATGAAAATTTAGTCTTATGAATGTTTTTTTAGGATAACAGCATTAGCCGGCAATGATGATGTAAAAAGGCAGCTGGTCAAGAGTGGGGTAGTACCGGTCATCGTGCTGCTACTTACTAGACATGCGGTGAGTTTATTTGTGATGACGGCAAACAAGCATGTGGATGATTTATTTATATCCATAAAAATGTTTTAATACAATAATAGGTGGCACCCTGTCCTCTGCTCTGCTACTTGCATTACAAAACAAAATCTTCAGCTATTGAATGTGCCTATTATGTATATGCTAATGTATACAAGTTCTTTTTACCTTCCTTTTTATACGCTATGCTTGTCTATAGCACCGTCTCGCTCACACACCGTCGCAGTATGCGAAAGCTGCATCAGTACTGTTTACTCTTACAGAGTAACCCGTCAACAACAGCTTCAACCCTGAAATGCATCGCGGCACTAACATTGCGCGAGCCGCCGCACAGCCGCTTGTTCTACGATTGTGGCGTGCCCGAAGGCATCGTGGACTGCCTGAAGAGACACCCGGATAATGCTGCAGTACAGGTAAGGTAACCCTCCTCAGTCGTTCAGCCTTGAAAGCCTTTAGTACCGTTTGGTAGCCAAAGTTTCCTAACCAGCTTCGATATTGGAATAAAATCCCAATAGGTAACTGGCTTTAAATCGGGACTTATCTTTACCGATTTGTAACCAGGTTTGTACCAAATCTGGCTGCGAAAGGGGAAAGTTATTCCCATTTCATAGCTGGCTACCACGCGGGAAACCATATTTCCCATTTGGCAGCCAGCTACTAAATCTGGCTTCCAAACGGTACTAAAGGCTTGAAAGTGGTTATGGTTGTATGATGAGACGTATCTACTGTAGATAATGCTGTCTTGGCAATAATAGGCGTGATGACTACTAGTGTCAAATCAAATCAACTTTTTTTTCCAACTGTCAAAACGATCGCCAATATGAAGTTTTATATGAAATACACAAAAGTGACGTCACGTTCGTGTATTTCAACAAACAGACAGAAAGTATCTATGTGTGTATGTCAATAGCATGGCCGCATGCACATAATGATAGATGTCATTCATTTCATTCATTCCATTCGTGGCAATTTTAGTGAATTTACCTATACTGCCAGATAACCTACTCTTTCGAATTGATTAATTAGAAGTTCTGTACAAAAATTACTGCAATCTACATTTTAATAATAATTTCTTCGCGTATTATGCCGTGCATAAATAATGTATTTGAACTACAGTCATCAATCATCATCCCTATTGCCACCGTCGTCAGCGTTATGGGAGTGTAAGGCTGGCACTTAGCGGTTGGCCCGTGCGGCTAACCGGAAGCTCAAAATTGAATGTAGCCTTATCTATACGTAAGGTGGCTCAATGAGTGTAAGTGCGTACCTAGCCTAACTATCACGCACACGCTTTGCCACCGATAAGTCAAAATGTAATTTAACCCTTCGTATGTCTTGTCCGGTATCCGTCCCAAGCCGTTGGACTATGAATTATAAACTTGAAGGTCATCAATTCAATAACGGTTTTTGACAGCGGCATACAAAAGGTTAAAATTTATGCAGCTGCAAGACTATTTTGATCTGTAGGCTGTGCCAAAATATCCCTCTTTTGGCGTCGGACCTATGGTGTGATTGTTTGTCGTAGGCGCCTTGAAAATTTACCAAGGTGTATTAACAGCTTTAGGATAATTTGCTTTGCCGCTTTATTCAATTCAAATAGGTACAGTCGAGGAAAATGAATGTTTAGCAGGTTGCCATAATTCTGAAATTAGTCGTGCTACATTTTCCGACTGCAAGCGACTAATAACGAACAAAGACATGTCTATAATCGTTAAATAGAAGAAAACAGCATATTTCTATCTTTGTCTGTCTTAGGCATTAACGTCAGTGACAAGTATTGAAGTTGACAGCAATAGGATATAGGATACTTCATTCCGTGTATGTTTCATAATTCATATAAATGTGAACTTTTTTGTTTTTTGACTTTTGTTATTCGAACGCACTAATACGACTAAGGACTGATTTTTCAATACCCAGGCCTATCACTGCGAAAATCGAAATTCGTAAATTTCGAAGATATTTCTCTGTCACTCAAACGAAGGCGTCATTAGAGTGAGAGAGACAATAAATCCTCGAAATCTACGAATTTCGTTTTTCGCGGTAGGGCCGCAGGTAACAGTATCTGTCAAATAAATGTTAGCTCTATCCTTTTTTGACTGATGACCTTAGATAAGAATGGTAATAATTTTAACTAATGGATAATTTTAACTGAGGATTGAAAAATCAGCCCTTAAAGAAGAATGTTTGGCATGTTTCTCACTTTCACAATAGTCTGATAAAAAACGTGTCATACAACGTGCACTTTTTCTTTCACATACATGAACATAAAGAAAGTGTTATATTTATCTGGCAGACAACCTTACCTGACGATTATGAAACAAGCCTTTCATCTACTAAGTTACACGAGAAATGAAATAAAAAACTATTTGCCTGTTTATATTTATTAGTAAATAAATCATGTTTTAAAAACGAGTGTAGACCCCGTGGTTGTTTATGACAATTAGGACTGCTAAAAAATGGTCTTGCATGGAAGTAACTAGCTCAGTGCAGAGGTCCCATCCCAGGGAGATATCTTCCCATGCTTGATTGCAATGTTGGATGAGGGCTTCGGTTCTCCATTAATTCCGATCCCATACATTTTCTATAGGGTTAAGATTAGGTGATTTAGCCAGCCATATTATTTTAGTCATTTTCGGGTGACGATCGAGCCAGGTATTAGTTAGTCTAAGCCGTGTGTATTATCTTGCTCGAATGAACAATTAGGCATCTCCTGTTGTGAATACACATTCGCACACTGGGAAGCACATTCTTTTCCAACATCGTAACATAATCCACTGCATTTGCTCTTGGAGTTCGCCTACGCCATCAGCACTCATCCAGTTCCACAAGTTGACACCGTTTTTTTCTTGATAACGTGTATGCCGCCATAAATTTAATCTGCCACGAATGCAAGATTTAAACGTTTTCTCATCTGCGAAAATTTATGACGATCAATCAACATCCAGATACTTATTCATGATCATGAGCAAAGTCCGCACGTGCAGTTTTTTAATCAGATTAGGTTGTAATTTTCGCAATATTATATCGAAGGAATCCATACAATATTTTATAATTATTGAGTTTGACGTATCTTTGTCATTTGGCAGTCATTGTCACAATCTGATTATCAAACAAACATAGTTTGAAAATCGAACTACCGTTTCACCCAGCAAGAAATAAAACTAGTAAACTTCATGAGTATGTGACGTAATTTGTCATTATAATACGACCAGATTATGTGGACGATTAAACTGCTAAACAATCATTTTCCTCGACTGTACATTTCGTTACAGTAGTATGTAAGGTACTTTAAGTTTGTTTCTGTCTATACCATATGTCCTCTACCTTTACCTGCATTCACTGGACCAGTTGCCCAGTTGTAGTATAGTACATAAGTTCGATGTTATTGGTCGTTTAACCCTTAAATGCATAGTGCTGATGTATATATGCCTCATGTATTCTTGACTCTATTGACAGCATGTCAGAATTCAAATTTGAATAAATCTTTGTCAAGGTCATGCATTTAAGGGTTAATTCACGAAGACGCGTGGGTTCCTTCATAGTGACAAATATTCATATTATTTTTGACAAATCCGCTCGTCATCGTGAGTGAAACTATCTATAATGATTTGTCCGAATCGCTTCAAAAATGGTCCTGACTAGGACTCAAAGTAGTCAATTTAACGTGTTATTCCAATATTTTTCAGAAAAATGGCTGTTGGGCGATCCGCAACATGGTAGCTCGGTGTCGGGACATGAACCCCAAGTTCAAAGAATTGGGTGTCGAACCCATCTTAAATGCGGCTTACGAGAGGTTCCTGAATGATTTCGGTTTCGACGTCAAATCTGCTCTGAGAGATCTCGAGTGCGATGTAAAGTTTGACGAGCAATGGACCGGTAAAGGTGTTGAATTAAAGCAGTAAAAACTGGATCTTTGCACCAATTTCATTATACTCAATGGGCATGAAAAATAATTATGCTATTTCTGAGCTCCATTAAGGATACTTTTCACTGACATTGTAATGTATTATAACTTTAACACATTCATTCTGCATTTCCTCTTTACATGTGACGCTAATCTGTAGGTATATTATTATTAGGTAAACGCGACGCTAATAGAATAATACAATTTTGTATCCACATTTTTGACATAACTGGCAAGCAATTAATCATGAAATAAACTTACCTATTCAATTTAAGCAGAGTAGACCAAATCTGTTCAATACATATATGATTAAGAATGAAGAAAGAAATGGTAAGCTCATAATACCGCATAATAATATGAAATTTTACCTTCCAATAAAATTAATATTATGTTTTCTAAGACTTCGGAGATCTTCAGGATGTGAGAGCGTAGCGTCTCCCAATGACCGATAGATGCCGCTAGCGTCTATGAAGCCGCTACACAGCCCGTAGCGCGCCGCTGTGACGTAGTTTCCGCTCAAACAGCTTCCTGTAACCAACCAGCTCGCACCCGGCGACTCGCCGCCATTTCATTGTTGAGGAGAATGTAAAGGTTGATAAAATATTGCCACCAGGAAGGCATTATCCAGATCTCCGAAGTCTTAGAAAACATAATATTAATTTTATTGGAAGGTAAAATTTCATATTATGTGTTTCGTTCGACTTCGGAGATCTTCAGGATGTGAGACCTGTCTATTATCTCCTGGTGGCGAGTCAGCGGGTGCAGAAATGTTAGGGCTCTACTGCCCTAAACCAACCAATGAATTTTGACGTGTAGTCAATAAAATTAAGAATACATGATGCATCGCTTTGCATTCAAAGGTTAAGAATAGGCTCAAACGAGGCTTTTCGGTTGGGTTGACATGCTATTTGCATACATCTACAGAGTAGATATCCGCAGATTATATATAGGACTTACTCATCCGCAGTTTTTACACATAAGTTTCACATAACATTTTCGGTAATTTATACGAATTGACACGTCCAGAATACCGGGTTCATATTTTGATGTTATCTAATTTAGAACGGAATTTCAGAAAGGAAATAATTAAGTGAGAATTATTAGAATAATTGTCTACGTCTAATACAGTACAGTGTAAGGTCATGGACTCTAAACTCGGTATTAACATTCCATATGTGGGTTTCTCTCTGATATGTCGTACAGCTGTTCAGATTAAAACTAGTATTCTTTAAGCGTTTAATCAAACAGGCACCTTGAAGGCGAAGGTTTCGCCAAATAAATACTTTACAAATAATATTAATCAGAGATTATCGTTCGCTACGCTAAATGCGATAAAATATGAGAGGATATTTTCGTTACTTGATTTGATGAGACAACTGGCAGACGATGCTATTTTTAGCGTACCACGATGACTATTTTCTATATGGGCGTACCTGTTTTTACTTTGGAGAAACGCCAACGGAACACCAGCAGACTTTTCTTTTGATCTGGTCAGTCAGCGTCGGTGTAGCAGCGTTCCGCTTACCTCAACGCATCGTGCGTTCAGTTAGGGCCAGTAGACTGAGACATACTGTGGCACGTGAACGTTTGAGGTGAGCGAACAGGTCGATGGACGGGGTACCCTAGCGGGTGAAGATCTGCTCAGTGGCCTCCGGGCGCTGGTGCCGCTCGGGGGCGCAGAGTCCCCTAGCTCGTCCGTCGGCTTCCTGAAAGTACCGACCTGTAGGTATATGAACCGAACTGGTTCCGTAAGTTCTGGACCTGTAGTGCGTAGGCAATTCCCTGATGCCAATACTTTCTGCGTTGGTCGTTGTAACTAATAATCATACTAACTATCGATCTCCTCAGGTTCTCCTTAAGTTTTAAAGGAGTCGCAGTGCAAGTTCCCTGTTGGAGACCATGCACCGGCTTCCTGTTGAGGACCGACTGAGAATGCGGTGCGTTGATCAATATACTCAGTATAGTGTTTCCTTCTTACCTCGATATGAACGTATTTTATTACGTTCTTAATTCACCATGGGAGATTCCCTCAAGAGTCCGGTTGGCAGATGAGATGGGAGCTGGCATGGGACTCTGTAATCGCCCGAAGCAGTGTTAGGGCCTGCGATAGTGCAACCAGCCTCCATGGACGCCCAAGTTCGTAAGGTTGAGTCCGTCTAGGAGCGCACGACGTTGGACGCGAGACAGGCTGTCTCACAACCAATCATTTACCTTATTTTCCCTGCAGGACGCAAATGTTGTGGCTATGGTTTGAGTAAGGATTGTAACGTATTTCAGGTAGTATATTTGCTAACCTAGGTTGATGGGGGTCGATCTGGTAATCTGTACTACTTTTTCGACTGGATTGCTATCAGGAAATAGTCTTGATAGGTGATCAAACGTTGGTCAGAAATGTATCATGTGGACGCAGTCACGGACGCATCCAATTGTTTACTTACAAATAATATTAAGTATACTAAAACTGCCCAGGACCGGGGTCAGAGGTGAACAGTCGTGTTGGGGACCAGGACTTTCTTTGGGTCGTAGCGCTAGAGGAGTAAGTAAGTTCAGCTATTAATATGGGAGACCTTTAATCGGCTCTGGGAAAGAATAATATGTGTAGGAATAGCACCGGGCATAGCAATACGCTTAGATAAAAACGAAGAATTTATTTTCTGTGACGAGTATACCGGTGTTTCGAGCTATCTCTCCATGGCCTCTTTCCTCGTGCAGCTGTAGCTGTATCTCGAGCTCGCTTACGACCGGGGGTTTTTGTCCCAAATTTGTTTATTGCCCTCGGAGAAATGGTTCGTTTTATGAGGAGGACCCCGTATAGTTGGAGAACGAGTGCGAGTAGAGAGATTATAAGAGATCTGTTTCCAAACCTTGTCAATACCACCAGTTTTCAGAAAGCAGGCCCGCGGATTTGAGTGTCTGAGGAATCCGGGGCTGGTCAAACATTTGTAGAATAATTTGAGATATTACGTTACAGATTCCATTCATTGTCGAACAGGTCTTCGGTTTGGTGCAGTGTGCACTAAGTGTTCCTGCTTCTGCTGTATTGGATCGTGGGAGACTGCAGATAGTTTTTGAATATAGATACAACGTACAGATTTCCTACAGAACAATAGGACGCAGTTCCTTGTGACTCGGTCAGCCACTACAACGGATCCTCGATCGAGAACGAGGGGTTTGCAATCCCCCAGCTGCAGTAGGCACGTGTATGTCTATCAGGAACACCCGAAGCGGGAGCACCAGACTGTGGTTTGCAATGCTTCCGCTCGGCAGGCGGCGCCAGGGTGGTTGCCGGCATCAGCTTGGTTACTTACGTGATATGGGGGGGCCAAACTGAGGCGCTTTCGCGTTGGGCAGAGCTTCCGCCGTATGGCGAATATCGCGGGCGGTGGCGTCATCCGGCCAGTTGGCAGCCGGCAGCGAGGCGTTATCGTGGCGTCATTGTATCGGCTTGGCGGGCCACTGTAGTTGCACAATGAACTTCATCGGACCAATTGTATTCTGACTTGTAGCGCCATTGCGGTGGTCGCGTGAATGTAGCGGTTTCGTGATCGGCAGCAACATGGAGGTGGGTTATACCGCCATGCCTGGACAGCATCAGCATCGAACGGCAGTATTATTACCTGTAATGTCATAATGGTGACTATAATTTCGTGGCCAGCGGTGTCCCGTGGCACCCGGTGAGGTCAATACCGATGGTGCCGTCGCGACGACTAGTGAAGTCGGGACCGGTGTCGTGGTTGCGGCAGCCAATGAGGCGAGGACCGGTGGCACCGTTGTAGCGCCCAGTGAGGTCGGGATCGGTAGCATCGTAGTGGCACCCCGTCAAAAAACGGGATCGGTGGTGCCGGCATGGCACTCAATGACGTTAGTACCTGTGGCACCCACGTGGCGAGCAGTGAGTTCAGGACAGGTGGTGCCCACGTGGCAGCTAGTGACGTCGGGGCCGGCGGCACCGACATGGCGTCAGTGAGGACAGGGCCCGTGGTGTTCACGTGGCGTTCAGTCGCGTCGGGACCGGTGGCGGCCAGCGTCGGGACCGATGGCGTCCCCGTGACAGCTAGCGACGTCAGGCCCGGTGGCACCAACATGGCAGCCAGTGGAGTCCCCGCCCCGGTGGCACCGTCGTGGCGGCCAGTGAGGTCGGGATCGGAGGCGCCCCCGTGGCGGCCAGTGAGGTCAGGATCGGTGGCGCCCAGGTGGCGGCCAGTGAGATCAGGACCGGTGGCGCCCATGCCAAGACGGTCGACGAAACAATGTAATGGCGGCGAGTCGCCGGGTGCGAGCTGGTTGGTTACAGGAAGCTGTTTGAGCGGAAACTACGTCACAGCGGCGCGCTACGGGCTGTGGAGCGGCTTCATAGACGCTAGCGGCATCTATCGGTCATTGGGAGACGCTACGCTCTCACATCCTGAAGATCTCCGAAGTCGAACGAAACACATAATATTGAGTTTTGAAACGAGTTTAACCTATCTCCCGCTGCCTCAAACAGGTAATAAATAGCGTGTCACTATCGTCAAACAACTGTCAACTTTGTCTTGTCAACTGAAGGTGCATTTTACTTTGAATTGTCCAACTTGACATCAAGTCATGGCGTGTGGTGCATGAACTATTTGGACTTAATTTCAAGCCAAGGGCGCTGAAATGTTAGTTGTTACGTATTGGTTTAATATTAAAAGGCTTGCTTGAATAACATTTCTGTAACACATTCGCTGCGATGACGAAATTCATACTATTATAACATAATTAGATAAAACAAACCATTCCAGCAAAACTATCTTTGCTACTATGCTCATAATCTTTCAGGCAACGGAGAAACTAATACTACATAATTACATAAAATATATTTTAAATTGAGAGATTTTTGTTTGTCTTTGCTTGTAATTACTCAATAGATAATAGATTTACTTTGGTAAATAAATTTATATTTTTTTAACAAAATCTGTATTTTTTATATCTAAATCCGTTGGATACATCCTCTTTAATGATTTAATTAAGTTTATCGGAAGTCAAAATAGGAAGGAAATAGCTTACAATGAAAAGCGTTTTCTTAAAAAATATTTATTGATTCAATCAAATCAGAACAATAATAATAATTAACTGGCATTCATTGGTATAATTGAACTTAAAATTACAAAAATTAAACATACTAAACTTGTGACGTATGCGGGATTCTTTAAAAACTAGAGAGGTCTCGAGGGAAAGGTCAATTTTAACCCTTTATATAAAAAATATAACCAAAACGCAAAAGGTCAACAAAGGTGGCCTAGAACTACTAATAAAGTATGGGCTATGTCAAAATGAAATTATTTATAAAATCTTAACAACTTAGACAAGTTTCAATCCGAGCCCCTATCACTAATATAAATTGCATAAAACATTAAAAATAATAAAACAAAACAAAATTTAAATAACTACAATATCAAATGCAGCAATGTTAAATTATATTCCCAGAAAAAACAGTCATTCAAGCATATACATAAACCTCATTTCAGTTTCAATACATGTACCTTTTGGAAACAAATATGGATATAAAGGATTACTTTACTGGGATCTGACTACAATTATCATAAAAATATAATAATATCGCAATATTCAATACAACAAAGTATAGTTCGGGAAATATTATTTGACCGACTGTTATCTTACTTACGACCTTTTGTTTTGCGTTAACACTTACTAGACAATCAGTAGTCTATCGCTTTTCTATTGTTAATGATGCAAAACAAAAGGTCGTAAGTAAAATAAGAGTCGGTCAAATAATATTTCCCGAACTATAACAATTGACCACAAATTCTACTTAAAAACTGTGTTGCATCCAAGGTGTAAATCATACGGGCTAATATGGAAAAAAATGCATTAAAAACATATACATACAAAATAATTTGGCCCCAAATTTAATGCAACGCACTAGTGTCACGCTCGTTGAGTGGACAAGTAATATCAAAATTCGATGTCTTAATTATCTGCCATAACAATGTTTTAAACTCCATTGCTGCTCCGAAAACTACTGTGGGGTCATAACACTCATATAATGAAAACTATGCCTGGTTTAATTTATCGCCCGTATTCGATTTACACAGGATGTTAACCACATTGACCACAAAATTGACAGCACATGGTTTGTGTTTATAATGCACAAATTTAATATCCGTATGATGTTTAATTGTAACTTCACCAGAAATGCTTTCTATCTACCTAAATCAAGTTAGTATCAAATACTAACGAAACTTACATTTACAATACCTTTAAATCACGGCAAAAGGAGCAGACTATTCAATTAAACAGTACGTAAACTTATGAGAGGCCTTCATTTAAAGTGATGAATAGCATTAGTTTGCAATCTTAAAAATTACATCAAGTAAATTATTCAACTTGCACACTGGCGTCCAAATTACTGTAAAAGTATGGAATCCTATTATTGATGTCGTCTAGGAAATAATAATAAATAAGATTCTTGCACATTATTAACAACTACCTAGACTACAACTACAACCAGTTTAAAGAGATGCTTTCCTTCGTTTTACGTAGTGTTTACCTACCAACCACATTCAAAGTATTTGTAAATGGTGCTGTTGTAAATCCAATCGTAACTTTGGTTTAAATTTGAACACGAGTACATTTTTTTCTAGGACTCTAGCCACATATTCACTTTAAACAATGCTGTATTTAATAGGGTTAATAAATAAAGTTTCTAAACAAGTATATTTTGTTAGACACGTTGTTTATAAACAACATTGTTTAGAAATAGTAAATATGTGGCTTATAGGGAATAAAACATTTGAAATTTTAAACTATTTTTGTCGTTATTAATATCTTGTCCAGTCATCTGTATTTTCAAATATCATGCATATTGCATTTTAGACGATGGAGTAGACTGAAAACAATCATAAATACGTATTATTGTTATAACTACTTTAAATCCTATGAAACATGTTTGAAACTGTGCAAGTTAATGCGTGGTTCATTCTTGGCAAGGGTTTGGTTTTGTTTAATAATAAAATGTTATAGATAGAATATATATCCTAGAGAAAAGTTACGAATTAGTAGTAGGCCTATGATAATAAAATAATTTTCAAAACTATAGTACCAATACCAAAGCTAAACCTCAAAGAAATGTTACGAATCGAAATTTTTAATCTGATCTTGTTCTATTCTGTTAATTTTAATGTGGGTGTTAGCCACAGACATCTTAGGGCCCGTTCACACAAAGACATCCGATAACTGTTTTTTGTAGGATCCGCATTACTCACAATAGTATTTTAATGCAAGCGTCCAGACCGGCGTCCGGTAGCAGAATCCGGAAAAAAAACAGTTCCTGCAAAATGTGTCATCCAATTTTGCGACTACAAATCGGTCCGATAATGCCGCATCCGGTTTTGTGGCAATAGTATTTCAATGCTTGCATTCACACGAGCTTGGTTCAAGAATGGCTTTGTAGGATCGGATGATGTGACAAAACCGGACGGCCATGTGAACACACTATCCGGCTTCACAGGATCCGATAGTTAGTAGATCCGACAAAACAGCATGCCGTGTGAACGGGCCCTTAAACGCCGGATTTTTTCAAAAACTTACAGTAAATACACATCTAAACGTCACATTAACATTTAATAACAATACAAAAATATTCACAAGATAAAATATATTATTATAGTCTCGCCAACCACTGGTGTAGCTGAAAATACACCACTTTTATCGACACTTCTATCGTAGAAGTATTAGAGTTCTCAACTACCAGTTATAAGTTAAACTATTATAGTTATACTATTTGATGGAACTACACGTGATATAACATCTATGAAGAGAAGCAAACATCGAGAAATGGGTGACCTTTCTTTCATTCTACAGACATACCACGCCCAAGGGAAATAATGTCCAGCTACTGTGTAGCAGTTCTTCACAAATAAATGTGTACCCTCTATTACATTAAAAACGAGTGTTGAATACTAAACAGGACTACATTTAAAGCTTAAACAATTGTACATGTAGTAAAAGTAACATTTCAAAGGAAGTGTTTTTACAGGACTGCGCCATATTTATTAACATACTGTAATATCATGGATAAGAAAAATTAAACGCTTTGCGAAAAGTGCCTAAATGAAGGAATACCGTGGCGGTAAAGCAAGCATTTAGCGTGTTAGGAGACTAGTAATGTGGCGATATTCATCGAGCAATATGCGTGAGATCGCCCGGCATATCAGAATTGTTCGTCTACCTATGCTACTGGCCGATCTACATCCCTTACATTAAAAAAAATCGCCTTCATTCAACAGTTCATTTCTAAAGAGAAAATGACGTTTTAATCGTGCTACTACTGGCCTTTTCCGTCTATTTCAGGCCATGAATGGTGCTATATCCGACAAAATATCGTTCTTGCTGACTTAATAGACCAATACGAGAGCAAGCGCCGTCGACAAAAAGGTTCCTTTTGATAGATAACTTTTAGTTTCAGAAATTAGTTCATTAGTTAGACATGTTAGAGGATATAATGGCATTAATGGCGCTCTATACGGAACACTACCTTTGAAAAAAAAATCACAATATTTGAATAGTGCGGTTTGCAACATCACACATTTAATCAGATCTTCACACATGACACGTGTCACAAGACAACAACTTAACAGACAGATAAAGACAATACAAGTACACAGCTCAATAACATTAACGACGATCGAATTTTGTGAATCTGACGAGCAAGTCAAAAATGTAACGGCATTTAAAAAATCCTATAACATATTTTAGATTTAATCAACTAATCATTAATTATAGTCATTAAATGACAATCTAAAATGAGGTCCGATAGGTTGTACTCAAATTCGGTACAATACTTTATAATCTTACTTAAAAATATATTTATGTTGTGACATTTACATATTAACTATTCAAAGGTCTGTAGGTTTTGGCCTTCTTTAAAAAATTCTCAAAATTCCATTCCTTGTAGTTCATAACTTTCTCTCCATTCATTATGGTGTGGACGATAATCTTTGAATTATATTCCAGATTTGTTAGAAGCTGAAAAAAAAAATCAATCAGGTGGACAATATTATTTGGAAATTCAATCCTAACCAGAATATTCTTGAGGATATAATCCCTGGCTGGGGCCCATAAAGAAGTCGCGAGTTAAAACGGGTGGACGGCAGCACTGTACGATAAGAAGCAACGGCTTTTTAGCTTTATTCTGTGCCGTAGCCTAGTTGGTAATGAAATGACTAATGATCCTGCCTTCGAAGCTGGAGTTTCCGGGTTAAAATCGCGACGAAGGCATTTATCACAAATATTTGTTTATTGGTAGTTATCAATGTAGGTACAGATGTAGTGCAAAATCCTTTCTCTTCGGCTTTTCACGGAAACGCCCGCATTAATCTCCCTGTCTCAACTAGGGCTCACGGTACACGTGTAACCCGCCAAACCGGATACCCGTGTTCTTAAGCCCGACGGTACTAAGAACCCGAATTACACGAACCCGCCGGGTACCCGTGTCCGTGTCCAATACACGGATACCGTTTACACGAAACCGCGTGCTACCCGGGTACCCGGGTACTTAAGACCGAACTGAACGGGTTCGAAATAATTTCAGCAAATGCAAATAAGGTATATTATTGAATGTAACCTGCAGCTTCGTTCGACACTATAAAACAAACGTGTTTAGGAAAGGTCAGCCGATATAACTTTTTTTCGTTTTTATAAATTTCGACTCTATCTGTTACGCAATAAGGTCTATTTGACACAATTAGCCTTCCGCTTATCTATTCATTTGTACTATAGCTCTTAAGTCTCACGACCCATCCTTCGGTACGTAACTTTACCCTTAACAGCGTTAGCACACCTCCGCCGCGGAACTGAAGTAGCGAAACCGCTGACATTTCGCTACAGTTTGTCCGTTGTGAGACGAGCGGAACAATAGCGAAACTGCCTGTTCTAGCGCGTTGAACTGACGATGCATATATCTCTCTCTCGCGGAACATCGGCGATCTGCTCCGACGTCGCGCATACCTCCGCGACTTTTCCGCCACTTTTTGAAGTTTCGCGTTTGTTTCGCAAGCGAGTTGTGGCTGTCGACAGATTTTTCATGGCGGAACAGTGAAAAATTGTAGAATTAGATATTGAATTCACCGAAAAACTAATACAAGAGGTCAGAAACAGACCTTTAAATGCCGATTTCTAAGAATGAACTTTTGATCAATCTTTAAATGTCAAAAGTTAATTCTTCAAAATCGGCAACTATATATGCTACACTAACTTAGTTATAAGGACTATAAAAACCCTAAATTTCGTATTTTGCTTTGTAATGTCCGGCTTTAACGGGTTGTATGTATAGTTCTTCAAAACTTTGTGGACTCATTCTGAAATATATTTGTATAAAAACGATCTTCATGTGACTCAAATTCTTCACATAATTGATTTTCGCCTAACTATTTCATCTTCTTATTATAATCTCGTGTTCTCGTGCACCCAGATTCTACGTCTTTTAATGTTAATGCCATTTCTTCTTTTTCGGATTCTGAAAGCGACGACATTTGGTTTCTATGCTGGAATAACACTAACGATCGCGTAGGAATGTTTCGCCGCGAAACTAGAGTACGATTCCGCGGCATGTGTAGTAACGTTTCGCCGCGAAACTTGTGTTGCGGTTTCGCGTTCTCGTTTTCGCAGCGGAGGTGTGCTAAAGCCCTTAAAAGCAGACTTTCTATGCATACACGGCTTCTCGTCAAGGACATCCCCGAAACCGCGGGTAATTAAAGTCCGTGTAAATAATACCCGTATACCCGTGTACCCGTGCAGACGGGTATTATTTACACGGACTCTAATTACCCGTGTAAATCGGGTCAGAAACCCGTGTACGTGTAACACGAACACGGGTATGAGAAACGTTGACACGAAACCCGGACACGACCGCGAGCCCTAGTCTCAACTAGCTTCAGTGCAATATACAGTATGTATCACCTCGTAGAGCCAAGAAAGAAACCCATATTCTATATATCATATCATATATCCTCATAGTAAAAGTTGTTTAGATCATACTAAACAACTTTTACTATGAGGCCAAACCCGAATGTACGAAAAAAATTTTGACAGTTTCATACATTTTGATTGCATGATCATGAACACGTTGTATGGGTGAGTAATTTTTTATTTCGCGAATTTGGTGTTTGGCCCCATAGTAAAAACTGTTTAAAATAATAATAATAATATAAGCCTTTTAGTCAGACAAAAGTTTACAAGAAAATTTAAAAATTAGAAAATGTATAAAAAATTAAACTACAAGTATCGTTTTTTTTTCTCTGAAATTTAGACAGCATCGGTTCGGTCTGTATGCCGTTGGCAAAGGCCTCTTCCATCCCTTTCCACTTCTCCTTTTCTCTTGCCAGTCTTGTCCATTGCCTTCCTGCGAATTTGACAATTTCGTCTTCCCATCTCGCTTTAGGTAGGCCTCTTTTCCTTTTTCTATCTTTTAGGAACCACCAAATTACTCTCTTACTCCATTTTTCTTTATTTCTAATTATGTGACCTATCCACCTCCATTTGAGTGTTTTGACCTTAATGGCTACATCGTCCACACCACCACACCTGTCCTGGATCTTATAACTGTATTCCTTATTTTATCCTTTAGTTTTGCTCCTAGTATGCTCCTCTCCATAGACCTTTGGCATCATCATCAGCCAATTGACGTCCACTGCTGGACATAGGCCTCCCCTAGAGAGTTCCACAAAGATCGGTCGTGAGCTGTCCGCATCCATTGGACACCCGCAACCTTTACAAGGTCGTCGCTCCATCTTGTGGGGGGCCTTCCCACGCTGCGCCGTCCAGTGCGTGGTCGCCACTCGAGAACACGCCGACCCCACCGGTCATCGGTCCTCCGGGCAATATGGCCAGCCCACTGCCACTTCAACCTGGCGATTCTTCGGGCTACGTCAGTCACTTTCGTTCTTCTGCGGATCTCGTCATTCCTGATGCGATCTCGCAGAGAAACCCCGAGCATTGCCCTCTCCATCGCTCGTTGAGTGACTCTGAGCCTCCTAATGAGTCCCATAGTGAACGACCACGTTTCAGATCCGTAAGTAATCACTGGCAACACACACTGGTCGAAGACTTTCGACTTGAGACACTGCGGTACATTGGACGAGAAGATATTGCGTAGTCTCCCGAACGCCGCCCAACCCAGTCTGATTCGACGATTGATCTCCTTCTCGAAGTTGGACTTACCCAGCTGGACTGTTTGTCCCAGGTATACATATTCGTCAACAACTTCGAGTGTAGAATTTCTAACTTTCACTGGAGTTGGTATCACATGGACGTTCGACATGATCTTCGTTTTGTCCATGTTCATCTTAAGACCAACATCTTCAGAGACTACTGAGATCATCGAGCATAGTACTCAAGTCCTCCATGGTCTCAGCCATGACCACTATATCGTCGGCAAACCGAAGGTGAGTAATGTACTCGCCATTGATGTTAATGCCAAATCCCCTCCAGTCCAGAACCTTGAAAACATCTTCCAGTGCAGCGGTGAACAATTTAGGTGAGATAACATCACCTTGTCTTACTCCTCGCTGCAATGGAATCGGTTTCGAGCTCCGGTCCTGGAGGCGAACTGACATATTGGCGTTTTCGTACAGGCACTTCAACACTTCGATGTACGGGTACTCTACTTGGCACCGCTGGAGAGACTGTAGTACAGCCCACGTCTCGATCGAATCAAAGGCCTTTTCGTAGTCCACAAACGCTAAGCAGAGGGGCAAGTTATACTCTTCGGTCTTCTGTATAACTTGACGGAGCGTGTGTATGTGGTCTACGGTGCTGAAGCCTTTTCTGAATCCGGCTTGTTCAGGAGGCTGGAAGTCGTCGAGCCTGCGTGTGAGACGGTTTGTGATGACTCTCGAAAACAACTTATAGACATGGCTCAGAAGCGTGATGGGTCTGTAATTCTTTAACAGGGTGTTGTCACCCTTTTTGAAGAACAACACCACCACACCTCTGTTCCATGCCTTTGGCGTTTTGCCTCTAAAGATGGCAGAATTAAACAGCTTTTGAAGGGCCCTAAGGACTGGTTTCCCACCCGCCTTCAGGAGTTCGGCTGTTATTCCGTCATCGCCTGGTGCCTTATTGTTTTTGAGTTGTTTGAGAGCCATCCTAATCTCGTACAGGCTGACGTCCGGTATATCTTCGGTATGGTGTCGAGTCAATTTAGCTCGTGGGTCGTTAGCTAAATTGGAGATGGGTCTTCGTGTTGATGTGTACAGCTGTCCGTAAAAGCTCTCTATCTCACTCAAAAGCTCAGGTTTGGATGAAACGATCCTACCGTCCCCAGTCTTCAGCTTCGCAAGCCAGCTCTGACCAATAGACAAATCTCTCGCAAAAACTTTAGAGCCTTTGTTCCGGTCAATAGCCTCTTTAATACGGTTGGTATTAAATTGGCGTATGTCGCGGGTGATCGACTTGGAGATTTGTCTATTGAGCCGGCGATATGATGCGGCATCTTCTGGGGATTGTAGAACCATTTCACTCCTTTCCTTCATGAGCTTTAGAGTTGGATCAGAGAGCCTCTTATTGCCTTTCTTCCGCTGGGTCTTAAAGAACTTTGACCCAGTGGAATAGACAGCTGCCACAAACCCGTCGTTATACTCATCCACATCCACGTCGCTGGGTAGGCAATCGAAACGATTTTGCAGTTCGAGCTGGAAGCTCTCGGGGTTTTGGAGTTGGATCGGTGCTGGTCGGAGCGTAGACTGTATCAATCGAGATCGCTCTAGCTTGACGCTTATATTTAATATGCCCCTTACAAGGCGGTGATCGCTTCCGGTTTTAACCGCGTTGATCACAGAGACATCATTAAATATATGCTTCTTAGTCGACATGATAAAGTCAATCTCGTTTTTGGTTGCACCATCTGGGCTCATCCAGGTCCACTTCCTGTGTTCTCGCTTCTTGAAGAAGGAGTTCATCATGTAGAGTCCCTCCTTCTCCATAAAACTGGCCAGTAAGTGACCCCGGTGATTACGAGACCCAACCCCAAATTGCCCCACTCTCAGCTCATCATCGTTTCGCTTGCCCAATTAAGCGTTAAGGTCCCCCATAACGATGGTGAAGTAGGTTTCAGGACTGTGCATGGCTTTTGATATGTCCTCATACACAGCTTCTACCTCTTCGTCGGAGTGTGAAGAAGTCGGAGCGTAGACCTGTATGACCTTCAACGAGTACCGCTTGGATACTCTGAGTATAAGGTACGCCACCCTAGTCGACACACTCTCGATCTTCACCACGTTGCTCACGAGGGACTTGTGGACGAGGAACCCGACACCTCCCTGGGACTGTTGGTCGCCCTCCCGGAAATAGAGCAGGTTACCGGACTTGCGGGTTATCGTGTCCTCACCCTCTCTTCGGACTTCCGATAGCCCAATAACGTCCCATCGTAACCCGCTCAGGTCTTCCTCGAGCTCAGCCAATCTCTCGTCTGTCCGCAGTGTGCGCGTGTTAAGTGTTGCCAGGGCCAAAGGTTGTCGGTGGTGGTAGCCGGATCTTAGCCGGAGATTCTTCGCACCCCTGACTCCGCTAGTGCCCTGACCGCTACCAAAGCCAGAGCACCGGGAGTCGCCGGAACCTCGGGGCCATTTTTTGTGTGTGCTTGTCATAGGGGGTAAATGCCATAATCGCCACGCTTGGCAGGCGGGTTGGCGATCGCAGTTTAGTACACCGCATTACAGGGATGCTGCTGCCCATCCACCGGTGGTTTTGGACGTGGTTTAACGACATATCCGGGTCGGCACCGGCCGGGACCTTTGGCATACTTGTAGTTTATTTAAATTCTTCTTTGTTAAGGTCCAGGTTTGGCTGCCATAAGTTAGAACTGGTAAAACACACGAATTAAATAGCTTCCGCTTGGTGGACATTTTAAATTCTTTATTCTTCATAACTTCTTTAAGCGACCAGTACCTTTTCCATGCATTGGTTGTTCTCCTTGTTATCTCTTTCTCCATCTGATTTTCCATGGATATTGTTTGGCCCAAATAAACATACTCATCTACAAACTCAAGTGTTTCCTGGTTGACCTTAATGGGCGTCTTTACAGAGTTAGTCATAGTTTTAGTCTTCTCTAAATTCATTTGCAGGCCCATTTCTAGACTCTCTTTCGCAAGTTCCTGTTACCTTGTACCTGTACCCTGTTACTGTTTCGCAAAAAACTGTTTAGTATGATCTAAATATTAATGGATTTCATTCTTGGCTCTACGAGGTGATACATACTGTATACTGAAGTTCATTGTGACAGCAATATGAATTCGGATGTTTCCGTGAAAAGCCGAAGAGAAAGGATTTTGTACTACATCTGTATGTAATTATCGATCTATTATAATTATATATGGTCGATTATTGCCCAAGACAGCCTTAATTAAGCTTATCGTGAGCCTAGGTTTATTTGTGTAAGATATTCCCATGTTTTTTTTTATACAGGAAGCAGAATCAGCTTTTTAAAACTAATGTAGGTTTTACTCACTTTAGGCGTTAACAAGAAGTACTGAGCATTTTCGCACTCGGTGGTGACTTTGACGAGTAATTGGAACATGTTGCGCTCGTTTATCGGGTCCATCCCTTGGTTTATTTCGTCCACGCATCTGTAATAGACAACCGTTAGTGTCGCGTAAGGACTGTTCATTTTACTAAGCGGACACACTTAAACGTCTATTATACATCGGTTTTAAAATCGATCGATGAACAGTTTACAGCCATGAAATTAGCAAAGCCATATTTTTCAATTGATATATGTTTGCTTTTTAAGTATCCATTACTATATCTGATAAGACATATTCAATTTGATGATCGTAAATTGATTCTGCACAATGGTGTACAGAAAAATATTCACTGTGAAAGATTGCAAATATCTAGGAAATTTTAAGTCGACGTACAATTTAGAGAGTGTCATATGCTTGAAGATTCACCGAAGTCTAAACACAGCAATCTTAGTTGCATACCTTAAAATTGGCTATTGAACTTTACGTCGTTTCACTAAAAAAGTATGGAATTTTTGCATTTTGGTGGGCCACAAAAGGTACCTAAAATATGATAGTAATGACATTACCGCATTCCTAATACTGTCATGCTATCGTAGAAGAGTATGTGCCTGCGGTACACTGCGGTGGACAGCGCGCGCTCGCCTCCCGACTGCGTTTGTCGGGCCAGCTGTTGCAGTTGCCCCGATGTCCGGAAACACCATTGTGGATATGCCGTATATGTTTGAGAATGTAACAAATAATAATTTACCTGAACGGCACATTAGTGAGCCGCTGCAGCGCCATGAGGTACACTGCGGTGGACAGCGCGCGCTCGCCTCCCGACTGCGTTTGTCGGGTCAGCTTTTGGAGTTGCTCCGATGTCCGGAAACGCACCATTATGGATATGCCGTATTTATCGTAGTCCTCCTGTATATTAAATCTGTTTAATTTGACAGAACACAAAATGTTTGATGTTATTCCCCCCTGGATTCGTCATATGACATTATAAATATACTTTATCAAGAGTTGGATCTTACAAAAAAACCGGCCAAGAGCATGTAGGGCCGCGCTCAGCGTAGTTAATCAAAAACTGTTCAACTTGCCAAGTTCAAAATAATTTTCCTAGAAAGTTTTAATACTGTTATACTTTAGATTATTTTTTCATTTTTTTTTAAGTTATGGTTGTAAAGTTAAATGGCACATTTTTTTTGCTTCCGGAGCGATTATTTCCGAAAATAATAACATTATCAAAAATTATTTTTTGTAAACCCGTATCCATTTTAATTTAAATACTTATCTAACAACGTTAGGGCTCACTTGTTATGCCCGGACTACACGTGGCAAAATTTTTAAGCTAGAATAGCAAGCTAGTTTTTTAATAAACTGTCCTGGTTCGCTGACCTAGCTTGGAGCATGCTAGTTCTGTTTACACGAGCCTTCTATTTGTTAAGGGTCGGATAGATGTGGGAAATTTTTGAGATTCTGTCAAATTTCCCCATTTCGCACACACGCGCACTTCACGCACACTACCTCATTTTACCGAGCGGGGTCATTGACCCTTGGTGATTTTTTAAATGAAAGCGGCCGAGTTTGTAATTTATTACTACCTCTTTTGAATAATTACACTTGTCAAAGTACTAGATGGTAAAAAAGACAGAGAGGGATAGATTTTATAAGACTATCCTTGTCTTTTCGAGTCGTCTCAATGCAATGCAAAAGACAGATTTAATATATCGGGCTACAAGCCCAACCAATGCGTGTAATAGTACATTGTGCATCAAGGGAGGTAAGCACGGAATTACTAACGAGAGTGTTAGAAGCCCGACGCCATTAGGCGGAGGGCTTTTATGACTCGAGTTAGTATTCCGCTTACCGACCGTGATGCATAAAATGTTTTTCATCACACTTGCCAACCAAAAAATAAGTTTTAAGACATAATATTATTAAATTACGTACTGACATTTCTATTACTACCTAGGGAATTTCACTTTTCTATTACTCCCGCTACGCGCGCAAGCAATGGCGCGCTTAGACAGCAAGTGTGATGAAAAATATTTTTATAGGTATATAATAGTTCTCGCACTAGTGCGGCAAAAATTTGTACTGAAAATGGATTTTCAATACAGATCAATCAATTTGTTACAGTCACCATCAGATATATCTGAGCGACCACGGCACTCAAAAATATCTGAGCTTGCCAATAGAGGCCTGCTCAGATATTTATGAGTACCCTGGCCGCTCTGCTATATCAGATGGCGACTGTACAGCATCGTATTCTGATTAGGAAATAGTAAGAGAAAAAAATCCGCGGAAGAACAAAATTGACTTGGTTCGAGAGTATGCCTGTTTGACCAACTGGTAAGGCAAGCCCACTTGTTGTCCACTATAATTAAAAAAAAAACTATTTTTTCTGATCGGAACACGATACTGTTGAATATAGGCCCTAAGTATTCACTACCACCAGCTTTTCGTAGACATTCAACTTTCCCACTGCTGTGTGCGTCAAACGCACAAGAGTCCACCAACGATTGCACATGCACAGTGCCAACGACGCACATTTGCGAGTCCATACTAATTTGACATTTACAGAATTCGCTTCGGTGTAATGTTTGGTGAAGTAGTTTCCGTGAAAAGCCAAATGAATGGAATTATGCATTACATCTGTATAATTATTATGTGACTTACCAGCAGTTATCAGGTTTTAGGGAGCTTATTTTACTAAATTAAATTGCATTCATTATAAAAATAAAAATGCACATAGGTAAAACATTAAGACTTTTATTATTTATTATACACAATTACAACTGTAAATTGAAGAATTACAGTTAAAAGAAAAACATAAATCCTAAAAAAATTATTACATTCACTAATTTAAATATTTGATGTCATAATATAGGTACATTAGGTACTAAATAAACAATATCGAAGTTTACCAACGCCAGAGGTGGGATTTGGAGCCTCGTCCTTAGTTTTGCGGCTGTTGCCTAAACCACTCGGCCACTCCAGTGGTTTAAGCATCAGCCACGAAAGCTGAGGACGTTGGGTTCAAATTCCACCTCTGGCGTTGGTAAGCTTCGATATTTTTTCAGTGGTACATGGGATATTTAACTTTATATAATATATAGGTACATCGTAGTGTTACTACCTACTTAAAAAAATAACATTTCGTTGAGATATTGCAGTCTGTTTTTTTTGCGGCATCGGCCATGCAATATGCTGCTACTCTTTCTCACCACTCACAAACTGTGTTTTGAGTTGCCAAATATAATTTAGGAGTAAGGTCAGGCATTTTAAATTGAGAAGTAAACACTACCTAATGAGAAAATCCTGATCCCATAGACATCATAGGGCTTGTGCATAAATCATGCGAGGTCCTATAGGGGGGGAGGGGGTCCAAGAAAACATCACGAAAGATCACGTTAGGGGAGGGGGGGTACAAGGAGACCTCTCGTGTATTTTTCTACATCGTCAAAAAGTAGCCGAAAAAACCTCACATGATTTATGCATGAGCCCATAGCTGAAACAGCTTTTATGGTTTACATCCATACTATCATCGCAGCGTTCATCAGAACTGACATTAAATTTCTCTTGCACATTTCACACCGAAAATTGAATTTTAGTCCATGATATTACGGACACGTATGTATGGGAAAAGTTCACATTCGGATACCAGCGCCAAATTTTAGTATGTTAATAAATATGTCATTCTGTATCCAAAACTGTCGGGAGACACCCTCTCAAAGGTCAAGGTCACCAGTAATGACATCCTCAAAATGGCTGCTGCCTAATTTCGAAAAGCGCTTATTTGTTCCTCAACCGCCCAACGTACACCATTGTGTGTGGTATCAATTGAAAGGTTATTAAATATGCTCTAACTTTGTCTTTTTGTGTTATAGCGAACATCTAAAAATAAAAAAAATATCGTTGAAAGAATAAAAATATTTTTTTACTCTTTTCGTACAATATACATTTCATCAGGAAACAAGCGGTATTAGAAAAAAATATTGAAGTACATAAATGTAGCCAAACTATTATCCTAAAATTAACAGTTTAAATCGTCGAAATCAGTTGAAAATAAACAAAGTTATGTCATTTTCTATATTCCGCGGCAAACGCGGCAAACATACACCTGCCATCCGCCCGCCCGCCAGTTCGAAAATGTAAATTGCACCCAAACTATGCGATTGATTTATACTGATAAGATATGAACTAAAAGCCAATTAATTATACAAATACAAGTTATTTTAAAAATACTGTTGTTATTAAAATAAAATACATAATTTAAGAAAAAACCAAATGAAAAAACATAGTAACTTAGATCAAGGTAGAAAAAAGGTAACAAATTAATAATAATAACTTCTAACTATCAATGAAAGAATATTATGTATATATATATTTCAAGGTTTTATTCTGAACAGTAAATTCTGCAGTAAGTTCCTTCACATACACAAAGAAGAGTGCAATTTAAAACGTTTTTTACGCATACGCTAACGTGGACAGGGCACAAGTTCTTTGCAACTTGCACTTGCATCAGGAATCGTTTTCCACAATGGAACTGGAATATAGACAAATACTTTCTCTTCTTTTTTCCAGTTCCAATCGCAGGGATCAATTTTCTTGTGGATAAGGCAAGGCACTTCGTCCATATCTTCGTTTGTTTGTAGAATAGTCCGCTTTAGATGTTGAGTCACTTTCAGTGCATCTTTTGTTGGTGAGATGCTTTCAATACTCAATCATTTATTGCTTCCACACAGTTTACAAGGTATTATGTGAACATAAAGTTTTTACCGCTATTCAGTTCCGCCTTGCTGTAATTAATTGTTATATCATTTGTAGTCTCTCTGGACATGTGGTGGACGGTCTTCCTCTTTCCCTCTTTCCAGTAGCCATGGACAGATAGTTTATCACGACATGACTGTCCGGTCGGCGAAGGACGTGACCTTACCATCTTAGCTTATTTTTACAATCTTGAAACTAACCCTTACATTACATAAGTGACGAACGCAGTCCTTGAGCGTGTCTCCGCCTGTCTATCATAGCATGCGATGTATGTGATAGAGTATTGAGTAAACTGAAAGAAATAGAAGCGGAGAGAGAGTGGAAAGAGGAAACCACTTCTAGGCAAGCTAAAATGACGTGAGGAGTACCCGATACTTTACGAAGTTGGAAAAAATTGACTTGAGGATGTTGATCAGAATTATTTCGAGAAACAACACCCTCAACAGGCATCTTAAGGTGATGGGAATAAGTAATTAAGCAGCCTGTCCACATTACGGGAGAGACGAAACTAGTCAGCATGTTCTGGTAGAATGCATTATGTACGCAGCGGCATTATGTGTTTGGCAGGGATAGGTTGCAGGAGAAAGAACTCATGGACGTGTCGACGTCCATGAGTTCTTCCCTGGGGTCGCCCAGAGATATTCTACGGTTCTGCAAAAATACAAGGAGGCTAGAAGAAAATAATGGAGCAACGCAGCCGTGACATTAACCTACAGCTCCAGCAACGGGAAAGGGATGAATGAGCATACCAGATACTCGACAGCCCGCTCGATACCAGCCGAAACATAACATGCGATGAGAAGCAATCAGAGACATATCAGCAATGAACGGACCGCATAAGAAATTAATCAAACTTACAGGCAAAGTCTCTTCAAACAAGCTAACGATCTTATCATCGTGTATCGAGAGCATGTAAATCCTTTCCAGGGCAAGCAACTCCAAATATCAAAGTTTCCGTCCCTCTAAAAAAACCCTCGCCCTCATGGATGGTGGTTATTTGTTTCAGCGGAGCCTGTGTGTAAAATAATATTCTGGCATAGGCTTGTTCGCGTGAAGACGAGAGCATAGTCACGGAGGAAGAAGTGAGGACTTTACTTACCTTTATATGCACAGATTACAGTTGTCATTCCAACGGAATATTCATTAACCTACTAATTATTAACATTAGTAATTTGCTCGTTATTCTTACTACTGCTAACTATGAATTATTAGTTGAAACAATTCTGCTGTTACGAACTGATGTAAGATTTCCGTGCTCAGTATCGTGCTTTATATTGTTAGCTTGTGTGAACAAACTTTGCCTGTAGGTAAGTTTGATTATTTTTTTATGCGATCCGTCCATTGCTGAAATATTTGGGATTGCTTCTAATCGCATACTTCGTTTGCTACGATGGGCAGGAGGAGTCGCGCTCACGGCCAGAGTTCACAACAAGCATGTAAAAAGGAGTTTCAAGGTTGTAAAAATAAGCTAAGATGGTAAGGTCACGTCCTTCGCCGACCGGACAGTCATGTCGTGATAATTATCTGTCCATGGCTACTGGAAAGAGGAAGGCCGTCCACCACTTGGATGACGAATGTCCAGAGATACTACAAATGATATAACAATTAATTATAGCAAGGCGGAATGTTCCTTAATTTACGATCTCACCAACTAAAGATGCACTGAAACTGACTCAACATCTGAAGCGGACCATTCTACAAACAAACGAAGATATGGACGAAGTGCCTTGCTTTATCCACAAGAAAATTGATCCCTGCGATTGGAGCTGGAAAAAAGCAGAGAAAGTATTTGTCTATATTACAGTTCCATTGTGGAAAACGATTCCTGATGCAAGTGCAAGTTGTAAAGAACTTGTGCCCTGTCCACGTTGGCGTATGCGTAAAAAACGTTTTCACTCTTCTTTGTGTATGTGAAGGAACTTGCTCCAGAATTTACTGTTCAGAATAAAACGTTAAATAAATACAAATATTCTTTTATTGATAGTTAGAAATTATTTTTATTCATTTGTTACCTTTTTTCTACCTTGATCTAAGTTACTATGTTTTTTCATTTGTTTTTTTCTTAAATTATGTATTTTATTTTAATAACAACAGTATTTTTAAAATAACTTGTATTTGTATAATTAATTGGCTTTTAGTTCATATCTTATCAGTATAAATCAATCGCATAGTTTGGGTGCAATTTACATTTTCGAACTGGCGGGTGGGCGGATGGCAGGTGTATGGCGTTTGCCGCGGAATATAGAAAATGACATAACTTTGTTTATTTTCAACCGATTTCGATGATTTAAACTGTTTATTTTAGGATAATAGTTTGGCTACATTTATGTACTTCAATATTTTTTTCTAATACCGCTTGTTTCCTGATGAAATGTACATTGTACGAAAAGAGTAAAAAAATATTTTTATTCTTTCAACGATATTTTTTTATTTTTAGATGTTCGCTATAACACAAAAAGAAAAAGTTAGAGCATATTTAATAACCTTTCAATTGATACCACACACAATGGTGTACGTTGGGCGGTTGAGGAACAAATAAGCGCTTTTTGATATTAGGCACTAGGCATTTTGATGACGTCATTACTGGTGACCTTGACCTTTGAGAGAGTGTCTCCCGGCAGTTTTGGATACAGAATGACATATTTAACAACATACTAAAATTTGGTGCTGGTATCCGAATGTGAACTTTTTTCCGTAATATAATGGACTATTTCGAGTGCAGTCCCTTTCATTTTTGAGATTTAATTTTCATATAAGAAAAAATACATCCAAATTATGGGCCATGATCCAGTTTGATCCAGTAAATGTTGTACATTAATTATCCGTCGCCCTGTAATTGGACTATTTACATGACTAGTACCTTTCTCTATAATAAATTCATGCTCTTCCTCTGGCAACTCCTGGTTCCTATAATAAAAAAGTTAGATAAGTTATATTATTAGTCAGCCTTCTCCGTAGCCTAGGTACTTAGTAGTGAATGTGCTTACGATGCTGGAGGATCCGGGTTCAAATCCCAGCGAGGGCATTAAATATTTGAGTATTTATTATCAGTATTATCACAACTCGAACTTATTCGAAAAAGGGTTGATTATCTCTAATCCAAGCCGAATCCAGGAAATTTCATATAACATTAAAGACTCTAAATATGGCTAGGAATACAACATTAAAATATGTCGCAACTCGCGATGCTCGCAATCAGCCTGTACTCGTATGTACTGATCTATTATACAGGGCGTCCCACGGCGATGCCACATGGAGGGAAAGTACCTTAAATATCATAGATAGCATATTTTACTGAAAGACGATTCCTTTTATGTTTAAAACTGAATAAAACAGCATTAATTTTTTTTTAAAACAATTGTATGGAAAAAAAATATCGCGACGTCGGAGAAAAAATACCTTAATTATTGTAAAGGAACATCTTACTGAAAGAAGACATTATTTCGATTTACAAAAACAAGTTGAATTGCATTTTGAATTATTTCATGGTTAAACCGGGAATCGAACCCGCTTATGTATGATATCACATAGCTAAAATTCATTGGCCGTGTGGTGACGGCAGTAAGAATACATTTGTCACCACCCCAACTCCTCCTGCGGGTGTCGTAAGAGTCGACTAAGGGATTGAAGTGTCACTGACCATTATTTGACAAAAGATTGATGATGGGCAGCAGCGTCATCATAGTGGAAACATTACTGCGATCGCCAATCCGCTTGCCCAGCGTGGCGATTATAGGCATTTGCCTCCTAATGCGTCCACACGCGTAATTAAAAGGAGAGGCCTAAGTCCAGCAGTAGACTATCATAGGCTGATGATGATGATAATATATGATGATAAAATTCATAAATCCTGAACTATTATAGATAGTCTTCTAGAAAGGTTCAAAATGGCGTTAAAATCCAAAAATAAAAAAAAATCACATACCGACTTTTGTAGCTGTGCCTACGTTATGTACATACGTATGCTTACAAATATTGCAACGATTAATTGAACCAGATTTTGGTGGGCCGATTGTAGTGAGAGGAGAAGTATCGATAACAATACAATAGATGAACCTGACCTGATGAAGAATTGAAAGGGCCAATTGAGCTGAAGTTTAGTAGGCCTTTGGTGACAAAACTACTATAAGGTGTAATAGTGCGGGTTTGATGAGGAGTTGGAGGATGATCATAATATACTGTATGAGTATTACACCTTATTGTAGTTTTGTTCGGTTGATTCTTAGAAATCGATGACTAGCAGAAAGCTGTGTCCTTACACATTGTCTGAGGCGGTTTCATTTGCCAGAGGAATTCCGTTGCCTAGGTTTGCCTCTTTTAATGGGGTAGACTCGTTGACTGTGTTTCATTAGTAGTATCGCTTACTCTAAAACAATAAATCGTCCATTAACTCTATAATTCATTAAAAAAATAACAGGGCGTTTTAAAGTCACCATAGCCAAAATGACAAGAACGGAAACCTTATAGATTCGTCATCGTCTGTCACAGACGATTTACTCTCAATCTGTAGGAGTAGGAGATCTGGCTGTGGTCATAATAATTCCGCCAGAGACCAAATACATTTTTTTTAGTTCATCTTCCGTGTTTTTTTAACATACTATAAGAGTAGAGAAAAATCTAAGTAGAATTTTGTTGATCTTGAATAGAAACGCGAAAAGAATTTCCACTCTGTATGTGCGTATACAATAGATAAGTGCGAGAAAATTGTCATATTTGACAAAAAAATTTGATGCCAATCGATCCAGTTAATGTTCCAAGACCTGAGCAACGCAAGCTTTCAAGGGTAGTTCTATGCGATTATTCAGTCGCAACAACCAAGTCATTACCGAACCCAAATTATTGACGAACTGCATATAAATAGTGGAGTCATTTTCGATTATCTTGTAGCAGACGCATGTTTGTCTGCTATTCTGGCACAATAGTCTCGTTTGCTTTTATAAAACGGTAAATAAAGTGGTGATGGTAATGAACAAAAAAAAAACGTAACAAAATTGCATAAAAACACCGTCAAGTTCATATGAATCGCACAAAGACTCGGGTGATGATTAACAGCACAAAATGTAGGGTCGAAGTAGACGGGCAGACGATACATTATGTCGATGAGTATATCTACTTGGGCCAGCTAGTCTCTTTCAGCAACAGGCAGGACAAGGAAGTTGAACGCCGTATTCAAAATGCCGGGAAGAGCTACTGGTCCATGACAGAGCTAATGAAGGGCGACCTTCCAATGTCACTGAAGCGCAAAGTCGACATGTGTAACCTGCCCGTCCTAACCTACGATGCTCAAACATGGTCACTCACCTAAAGTCATAAGTCCAAATGAAAGTCTGCCAGGCTAAAGTGGGATTGGGCCGGCCACGTCTACCGTCTACCGCATGCATCCAGAAAGGTGGCTATTACAGCCAGCAAGTGGATGCCACAAACTAGGCGGGGACGAGGCAGGCCCAGGCGGAGATGGCGGGACGACCTGGACGCCTTCGCCAACAATTGGCCAAAGTTGGCACCGAATCGGGAGCTGTGGAGATCTGAGGGAGAGGCCTTTGCCCAGCAGATGGATACTCCTACAGGCTTGAAAAAAAATCGATCCTGTTTCTGTAACAGTAATTCCCTCGGTTCACCAAGGAGCAGTTCATGACAGCCTTCGTTACCCTTCTGCCACTGACGACGACGACTGCCACTGGTCTGGTGACGTGATAAGATTAAATCTTGTTATCCACATTGTAACGGCGACATTGCAATGCACTGGTATCTACTAGACGTCACATCAGCGGCAGAGGGTTATTCATAACATTTATAACAAATTGCACAAATGGCCAATCGTAAATAGGTGCCGCTAACAAGCTTCGTAGTCTTTATCAGTAGTCTTACTTTTTACTTTTTGATTGAAAATTAATCATGGGTTAATAAAAAAGATATAAATATACTTGCATATTTATATACTCGTATTTGAGGTATCTCATCAATCCTGTGTGGATCACATCTTTAGAACTTAATATTCACAGAAATGGATGTTATTCAGAGTGTCATAGCCATTGCACAAAGCCAAAATGACATATCAGTTAGGGCCCGGCCACATGACCACGGTGCGGCGTCGTAAACGTAAAACGGCGCGGCGTAGGGGTATTGCACGTTATCGCACCGTGCGAAAATACGACGCGGCGTCGTGCAGTTTAACGGTGCTGCACCGGGCAAATCCACGTTATCGCGCCGTGCGAAAATACGACGCGGCGTCGTGCAGTTTAACGGTGCTGCATCGGACAAACACACGTTGTCGCGCCGCGCACCGGCGCCTGCAGATTAACGCTGCGGTGCCGTGTTGAGTAGATGCATCCAAGTTTTGTCTTTTCTTTGCATGTGTTGTTTTCAAACCGTGGAAAATGACTTGGCAGACCTCCTTCCACGCACTAGTTTTTCAAAATGTATCTTCGTAATCGTCAATTGTTTTGTCCCAGAGGACTGAACGTACTTCTACCAAAGAAATCAACAAATCGGCATCTATATTTCCTCAACCATCTTTGAAAAAAGTGTAATTATTAGTGATCGTTATCAACGTGCACTTTCCGTGGCAATGGCTATGATTGACAGAAAAAGTAACAAATATGAAAATGCTATTTTGTTCTATAACTCGTACGTACCCACAAAAAAATAGTACTCTCCTTCGGACACATACAAACTTTATCCTACTTTATTAAAGAAAAAAATTAATGTCATTAATTTATGACATATAACAGTACTATAAATGACATTTTGCAAAGTCTTTATTTTAATCAAAATGAATATTCTAGTAACTATTTCAAGTGGAGTACAGGGTGGAAATGAGTATACGGACAGACTTTACCAATGCATTTTTGATGTCGAAAGAAGTCAAAAATGTTATGAAACATATATTATGTCATTTTCGAACAAAAAAAAGTTTGATTTTTTAATTTTTTTTTTGTGATTTTTATAATTTTTTTATACATGATTAATAATAAATTGTAAGGAAAGAATTTATTTTAAATATATATTTTTTTCTTAGGTTAAAATTTTCTGATACTTTTTGTCATTTTCTCTAACTTTCGTCAGTAAGTATGTCAAGATAAAAACTATTAGCGTAAGAATTTTAATCGTGCAGGCATTTATCAGTGACTTATTATGAAAATAGTTTTTTTTTAAACATGACTGTCATTATCTCTTAAATTAAGCTGACTCAAGAAAAGTTCATATGACATTATAGTCTCAAAATGTGGTCAGGAATACACCTTTCCAGTTTGTCGGGTTACTCACTAACCACCCTGTATAATGGATTTTTCAATTTGACGTGAACGTTTGACAGCCAAATCTGTTTGATACATTTTAGTCGTTTACTGGTTTAATCAGTGTAATTTGAATAAGTGATTAAAATCGGTGTAGGTAATTATTATTTATTATAATTAAAATGACTATAATTTCTGAAAGGAACGTCACAATCCTTTTAGCACCAAGTTTCTTTCTCAGTTTACTCAGTTAGTAAACACCAGTGATCGTTATCAACACAGAACAAAAAATAACGTAGAAGTGGCTTATACCCCGATTCTCGAGAGAACCGATGTCGCCACACTCACACTGGCGCAAACATGCACACAGAAGTATCTGAAAGCTTATTGGTTATAAAATCTTATACAAAAATAAACTTCATTTCGAATGCGACAAAAGCAAAATTATACTACTCGTTTTATTACTTACGACGTTTCGCTTGCTACTACTAACTTGCAAAGAGAGTGTTGCCATCTAGCGTCGAGTAGCATAAGTCTGTTTAATAACTAAAACTCAATAGTTCAGCAACTCCCCAATAGATGGCGAATCCTTGTTCTCTCTCCCACATACGTGGCATTTCCCAAGAGTAAAAGAGATAGGCTGCTTTTTGCACGTTATGACTAACAAGCGTCATAGTGCTGTGCAAGAGTCGGTATTATATCGATAAAATATGTATAATTAATTATATATATGAAGTAATAGCATTGGGCGTCTAGGGAGGTAATTACGGTATTACTAACTAGAGTGTTAGATTTTAATGACTCGAGTTAGTATTCCGCTTACCGACCGTGATGCATACAATGTTTTTCATCACACTTCTTAGCAAAAAAAATTGTTTTAAGACAAAATATTGTTAAATGACGTACCAACTTTTCCATAACTCCCTAGGGAATACTCCCGCGACGCATGCAAGCAATGGGGCGCTTACAAAGCAAGTGTGATGAAAAAGTACATTTCTTCGATTTGCTTTGGTTTTTCATCATCATCATCATCATCATATCAGCCGAAAGACGTCCACTGCTGAATATAGGCCTCCCCCAAAGATTGCCACAATGACCGGTCCTGCGCCACCCGCATCCAGCGGACTCCTGCGACCTTCACCAGGTCATCAGTCCACCTTGTGGTGGGCCTACCCACGCTACGCCTTCCGGTACGTGGCCGCCACTCAAGAATCTTCCCGCCCCAACGGCCATCGGTTCTACGTGCAATGTGCCCCGCCCACTGCCACTTCAGTTTAGCGATTCGGAGAGCTATTTCGGTTACTTTGGTTCTGCTGCGGATGGTCTCATTTTTAATCCGATCACCATACCTGGAATAACTCGGGGCATTTATACGAAAGTGATGTAGCAAAATATTTTATCGACTAAAAATATATTGATGTTACTGTGAATGACAACATCAAAATGTTATTCAGCATAAATAAATATTAGGTACTTTTCAGCATAAATAAATAAATTTAAACGGGTAGTTACGCGTTTATTTAAAAATAATTTTCAAAATATACAATTAATATTAAAAAATCAATATTTAAATTGTCATTTTGATTAAAATGACATCTGCATACAAGAGGCCCGATATCAGATATGACATCGAACCTCTGTACTGTAATCGAGAATGTTCTATAAGCACATCTTTTATTATAATTATAATATATAACAAATAATTAATTCATAACCTTTTGAATAATTAAAAACAGACAGATGGACAGTCGGGCAGACAATGATAACGATAATTTGAGAACGGCACCTTAAAATACACACCCATAATATTATAATATTAGGATATGCTCATGCTCACAGTAAGTAAGGCTGAGATGATGATGATGACGGTGACATTCGGGCGGAAATGGTGAAACTATGTTTTGGCAACGAAACCTTAATATCTACAATATTATAATATTATGATAAGCAGACCTGCACTCAGCAGCTAGCAGCAAAAGTCTGAGATGATGATAATGATGATGACGATGACAGTCGGGCAGACATGGCGAAACTATAATTTGACAATAGAACCTTAACATTCACAATATTATAATTGGATGACATGCAGGCCTACGCTCAGCAGCTGGCAGCAAAAGGTTGAGATGATGATGATGATGACGATGACAGTCGGGCGGACATGGCGAAACTATGATTTGGCCACGAAACCTTAATATCCACAATATTATAATATGATGATACGTAGGCCTACGCTCAGCAGCTGGCAGCAAAAGGTTGAGATGATGATGATGATGACGATGACAGTCGGAAACTCGATTAAATAAATAAAGATTATAGAGAACATGTTTCAATTTTTTTCACTTAATCGGCTCAAGACAACTAATGTAGGTATATCGACGAAATAAAATATCGATATCGATACCTTTTTGGACCCTTTCCTCGCATTGGCCGCTACTCAGCCTATCGTTCCGAAATTCTAGAAATTTCCATAGTTTCATGCCAAATAAAAAACGACCTTATTATTGGCATATAAAGTTGTTTCTTATTTAGTGTAGTACAAACATCTTGCGGAAGACGAAATATTTTAGAAAATATTAAAATATTAACAAATTAAGAACATCCGGTGGTATGAAATACCTTCATTGGTGAGGTTTGACTTCTGGCTGTTACTTTTACATCCCAAAACGGCACAAAAAGGCATATTTGCACATTCTTTTTCGGATTTATTCGAAAACGATCTCACGTGAGCGCGCTTAGAGAACTGACGGCCTACTGTGGTTAACTTTTGTGCAGGTAAGCCTTGCGCTGCTTACTATTGCCACACGCGCTGCGCTTACATTACGCTTCTACTGTTATTTCTGTTTTGTGGTTATCAACGTGCGGCAACTGCGGTATTGGTGGCAAAATATGGTTGACAGAAAAATGAAATACACAGGTATTTTATAGATTATTAAAATTTCAGAAATTATAGTCATTTTAATTATAATAAATAATTACCTACACCGAAATTAAATTTTTTTCCTTACAATTTATTATTAAATTGGTATAAAAAAAAATCACAAATAAGAATTAAAAAAACAAACTTTTTTGTCCGAAAATGACATATGTCTCATAATATTTTTTACTTCTTTTGAAATCAAAAATGTATTGGTAAAGTCTGTCCGAATACTCATTCCCACCCTGTATAACACTGATCTTACTCCACTTGAAATAGTTACTAGAATATTCATTTTGATTAAATTCGATCGAAATTCGATCTCTGGTCATAAATTAATGACATTAAAAATTTTCTTTAATAAAGTAGGATAAAGTTTGTATGTGTCGATAACACAAAATAGCATTTTCATATTTGTTACTATTTCTGTCAACCGTAGTGCCACGGAAAGTGCACGTTGATAACGATCACTAGTAAATACACTTTTTTCAAAGATGGTTGAGGATATAGATGCCGATATGTTGATTTCTTTGGTAGAAGAACGTTCAGTCCTCTGCGACAAAACAATTGACGATTACAAAGATACGTTTTTAAAAACTAGAGCGTGGAAGGAGGTCCGCCAAGTCATTTTTCCAGGGTTTGAAAACAACACGAGCAAAGAAAAGACAAAACTTGGATTGTATCAACCTGTAGGTATATTAGCAGCCCCGAAGGTAATAAAAAACCGGCCAAAAGCATGTCGGGCCATGATAGGGTTCCGTAGTTTTGCGGATGTCTATGAAAATATTGACTTTAGAAAAAACTTTGTTTCGAGACCCTTATTTTTTTCAAAGACCTATTCAACGATATTCCACACTATGGGACTACAGCAAATAAAAAATCATTCACACTTCACCAGTTAGGGAGGTACCTAAACAAAAAAAAAAATATTTTCTAATTTTTTCTACCACTTTGTCGGCATGATTAATATGTATATCTGTACCAAATTGCAGATTTCTAATATTAATGGCCACTGAGCTATGCTGCGGACAGACAGACGGACAGAGCGAAACTATAAAGGTTCCTAGTTTACTACGAAACCCTAAGAAGTTAGAATAGTATGAAACCTCTTTCAAAGAGTAGCTTATTTATTTAAAAAGACGTCATCATATCAATAGCATTAGCAGCCCCTGAGGTAATAAAACACCAGACAATAGCATGTCGGGCCATGCTTGGGCTCCGTAGTTCTTCGGATATCTCCGAAAAGATTGTCTTTAGAAAAATATTTTGGTTGAAGTCCCTTATTACTTTTTCAAAGACCTATTCAACGATATTTCACACTATAGGATTACAGCAAATAAAAAAATCATTCACACTTCACCAGTTGGGGAGGTACCCCATAAAAATGTTTTTTCTAATTTTTTCTACCACTACCACGGCATGATTAATATGTATATCTGTACCAAATTGCAGATTTCTAATATAAATGGCCACTGAGATATGCTGCGGACAGACAGACGGACAGACGGAGAGAGCGAAACTATAAGGGTTCCTAGTTTACTACGAAACCCTAAGAAGTTAGAATAGTATGAAACCTCTTTTAAAGAGTAGCTTATTTATTTAAAAAGACGTCATCATATCAATAGCATTAGCAGCCCCTGAGGTAATAAAACACCAGACAATAGCATGTCGGGCCATACTTGGGTTCCGTAGTTTTTCGGATATCTCCGAAAAGATTGACCTTAGAATAATACTTTGGTTGAAGACCATTATTTTTTTTTTCAAAAACCTATTCAACGATAATCCACACTATTGGGTTACAGCAAATAAAAAAAAACATTCACACTTCACCAGTCGAGGAAATACCCAAAAAAATGTTTTTTAAAATTTTTTCTACCACTACCATGGTATGACTAATATGTATATCTGTACCAAATTGCAGATTTCTAATATTAATGGCCACTGAGCTATGCTGCGGACAGACAGATAGACAGACGGACAGAGCGCAACTATAAGGGGTTCCAAGTATATCACGGAACCCTAAGAAGTTAGAATAGTATGAAACCTCTTTTAAAGAGTAGCTTATTTATTTCAAAAGACGTCTTCATATCAATAGCATTAGCCGTATAACACCAGCCAATAGCATTTCGGACCATGCTTGGGTTCCGTAGTTCTTCGGATATCTCCGAAAAGATTGACTTTAGAAAAATATTTTGGTTGAAGACCCTTATTACTTTTTCAAAGACCTATTCAACGATATTTCACACTATAGGATTACAGCAAATAAAAAAAATCATTCACACTTCACGAGGTTGGGGAAGTACCAAAAAAAAATTTTTTTTCTAATTTTTTCTACCACTTTGTCGGCATGATTAATATGTATATTGTATCATCATCATCATCATCAGCCTATGTTAGTCCACTGCTGGACGTTGGCCTCTCCTATTAACTATGCGTATAGACGCATTAGGAGGTAAATGCCCATAATCGCCACGCTGGGCAAGCGGATTGGCGATCGCAGTAATGTGTCCACTATGATGACGCTGCTGCCCATCATCAATCTTGTAAAATGGTCAGTGACACTTGTATATTGTTTATCTGTACCAAATTGCAGATTTCTAATATTAATGGCCACTGGGCTATGTTGCGGACAGACAGACGGACAGAGCGAAACTATAAGGTACAATAGTATGAAACCTCTTTTACAGAGTAGCTTACATAAATACTCTACATTAATCAGTTCCCTTAATTCCTTAACTTGACCTACCATCTAAACTGATCTTTGTCAAAAACTTGCATGACCGCCATCGCTCCATAACTAACATAACTTACGCAATCAATCAGAAATATCTGCCAAAAGTGAAACACGTGTCGTTAAGGAGTTCCGTTCTGGTCTTTATCGGCAGTTCCACATACATTACAACGCATAAATGAAAATGCTTGATTTGTAAATGATAATACACAATCCTAAGGTTTGACCAGTTCCCTCAGTTCCTAAGGAAATACCCCATCAGAACTGGTATTTTACAATAACTTATACGACCATCTTCATTGCTTAAAATGCATAACCAGTTACATACATACAAAACACCAAAGAGTTCCGGAGTTCCGTTCTAGCCTTCATCGGCAGTTCCACTTCCCTAAGTAAGGAAATATCACGTTTTGAAGTAAAATGGATGATAGGATGATAAATCACAAAACCGTTTTATCTTAAATAAACTTTCAACTTCTTTTTAACCCCTTGGGGGTCAATTTTGAAAACTGCCAAATATGCTTTTCTTGTTACGTATCAATTAACTTATAAAACGCCGAACACACTATTATTTTATAGTATCAAAGAGTCTATAAACAAAGTTTCAAGTCTGCAACCTGAAAAATATTCATACCTCATACAAACTTTCAACTTCTTTTTCACCCCTTAGTGAGCGAATTTAGAAAAACGCCAAATATGCCTTTCTTGTTTAGTCATCGAGTCTACACCGTGTTTTATTTTGTATTTCCGTTAAATTGAACGGGCTGCTTGGTACGTTACTAATTGGAAGTGATTCCCATTTGTTCCATAGAACAGTGACCGTCATGGTACAAAGCAGTATATATTTCTTCTCATTTTGTTCCACATAATTACATACTAGCTCATTATTCTGGTTTACTTGCAGTGCAGTACTACCTAGTACAACATAAAACTTTTCTTTTTCACTTTGTTCCATTATGGAAAAAAATGTAATTACATTTCCCAGTTGTCCCATAAAACTACATGAGTGGTACCTAGTTGTGGTAGGTACAGGTACTAAGTTTTAGTCAATACTTTGGAAATAATACAGACGGACAGACAGACAGTGAAGTCTTAGTAGGGTACCTACTTTAGGGTCCTGTTTTTACCAGTTTAGTTGATAACGTGCGAATATGCCACGTAAGTTTTGTATATACTTACTGGATTTAGGCATCAAATCGTCACACCAAAATCTTACCAAAGGCTTGCCAACGAAATGCATAAGAAAATCAAGATTAGTTTACTATGAACTGCCAGTACGGAAACCAAGATAAGAAATAGTTTTGCATACACATATTAATCTCTAATTTGTAAAGGCACAGTCATTTTATTTGCTATTTAATTGTGTCAGCTCCATGGAACAATTTAAAATATCATGTTTGCCATTTTGTTCTCTAGAACAATCTTACAATACTGCCATATCAGTTTTTTTCATATTATTACAGGTTTGGAACAAATGATACTTGGTAATTCTATAACAATTAAAAATTAACATATAATTTAGTTGTATGACGTCATTGTTCTATGGAACAATCGGGAATCACTCTTAATTGGAACTACCTGTTATATCGTTCTTTGTGATTTTTTTTTTCATTGACAATTCTGATTTTTTCACAGCCTCAAGGGACGGTAAGACCTTAGTATATCATTTAAATTTAAACTCGATACGTTCACGCATTCCAGAGGTAAATGGTCTTGACAGGATTTACTAATGTGTGGCCGAAAATTTTATGGCATATTATTACTTCCCAAACTATTGTTCCCATAGTTTCATTTGTCAGAATCATCACATGGCAAAACTAACGTTACGCAGAAGTGTCTTTCGCATACTATCATGTTCCAACTCCAACCTAACCTAACCTAGTTTACAGAAAGAAATTCACCCAAATGCATTCAATGCATGCATTACGGAACCATAACAATCACCAAATTAAAAAAACCGATTTCTCCAAGATCCCCGATTTGTTTTCATCATAGGTTTCCTCAAATCCTACTTTCTGGATGCAAATTCTTGTAAATTAATAAAAAATACCAAAAGCGCCATACCTATAAGACCCCAACTTGGGGCCAATGGAACCATCTCGGGGATATACACGTTCATCACAAAAATAAATTTTAGAATCGGTTCACAATTCTCTGAGATATCAGGTAACATACATACAACAAAAAAAAACAGTCATATTAAGAACCTCCTCCTTTTATAGAAGTCGGTCAAAAATGAATTGATAAGCTTTTAAAGTCTATCCAAATTTTCTTAATTTATTTGTAGGGTAACGGCTACCTACATCAATTGTTTACGATAGTGC